>QVNV01021279.1:0-16542 GCA_014825455.1 Pseudomyrmex pallidus | reverse complement strand
TATGAGAAAATTATTATTTTTTTATCTCATTAAATAAATTCAGAAAAAACAATTTATATTTGTGAATAATTATATTAATGTAACTTTACTGTGTGTATATACTTTACGCGGCTGATGTGCAAATACAATAGAAAACATGTTGCTTTTACTCACTTACCTATTAAATAACTACTATAACCGCCAGTATTAAAATGACATAACGATGCGATCGCATAATATTATAGCGTAAACTAATCATGAAAAGCAGAAAGTTGCCGCAAAAGTTAAACTGCGCTACGATGTCGTCGACGCCTGCAACGCGCGCGAGCGTTTATAACTTGCGCCATATTAGCGCATCTTATAACGCCACTATATATGCGACCCTTATTTTTTACACTTTGCCACTTGAAAAGGGCGTATTACGGAAAACGTTTATCTTGCTCGTTCGCACGTTTACAACTTTTGCCTTTTTTTTACACGGACAGTGGCACACACACCAGAAAAAGAGAGAGAGAGATAAATAGATAGATAGATAGATAAGTAGATAAATGGATAGAGAGAGATTTTCAATAGTCGACTTTATGGTGTATCAATATTAATATTTTTAGCTAATATTTCTATACGCACGCGCGAATCTGCAATTCCATAAGGTTCCGATATACATTTTTCAATACACTGCAGTACGTTCTCTTCTTGCAAGTTTTACATTCACAAAGTTTTTTTTTTTTTTTTTTTTTTTTTTTTTTTTTTTTTTTTTTTTTTTCTAAAAAGCATTTCGCTCTCTCTATCAGTTTTAATATTTTATCTTAACTTTTTCATCACTATCAAAGGGAAAATGAGTTGAATATGTATATATATATATATATATATCTCCGCAAAATATCCATTTTACAACTGGTAATCAACTTTTCAACATATCAGGTTTATGTTCGTCGAAACGCGTACATTAACGTTTCCCAAACCGGTCTCGCGCGAGAAATACGTTTTACAAATTCCGAATTTTTTTTTCTGAAGCTGTCGGTGGCCATTACATTAAACTCCATATATAGTATATTATTACGTTGAAAATTAAATTTTACTTTTAATCGATCGATGATCGACAGCTCGTAAATGTGAAATATTTAAATTCGAAAGGAGGATGCTTCGTTGAATTCTTTCTGACGCAAAATAGATATGTTTGCAAAACGCGACAGCTGACGAATGACGAAAGGAAGACTTTGACACGCCTGACAAGCCCGACATTAATGACGATTGAAAGAAGGGTGATACGGTGATCATGATGAGAACAGCAACGCAGGTACATACAAAAGGCTTTCTTATAGTTCGCAGCATGAATGATAGATTACACAGCTCGTGCTTTGTAGCGTACTCGTCCGTAATGTAGATTCACATAAAGATCGCGTATACGTTTGCGTAGAAAAAATGTCGTACATATCGTGTGCGGTGTATTACTGAAAAGGCAAGAGTGAATTTATGCACGAGTAAGTTTCCGTGCTGACGAAGTCGAGATTTCGAATATTATAAAGAATTGTCTTCCTTCAAACGACAATTTTTTAAGCGACGACTAATAAATTACGATAATAAGACGTTAATGAGAGAGATGTGACATTTGTATAAATCGCGGAATGTTAAATAATCGCTACATAATTTCTTTTTATATTAAGAAAAAATTAACAAAAGAATAGCAGAGACGTTAATAAATTTTGAGATGTATTGCTTTGATAAAAACGTTCAATTTAAGTTTTGTAAAGTTGTAATAAAAAAAGAAAATTATCTCTATAAAGATGTAAATGGATAACTATAACGCAATTTGCACCGAGTTAAAGCAGCCTCGAAATATTTATGTGAATACATGTACAAGAATACCGGAATACATAAGTCATTGGAAATATTTTTATAGAAACTGAAAGTAAATGCAGATTCCCGCCCCCGAGCAGCAAAAAGTTTTAATTGGCGAGCCAATTATCGTCACGGCGAAACGAGGAACAACTCGCATAAAGGAAAAGTTGGCGCTATTTTTCTGCTTCCTTTCGCGACGTGAGAACATCAAAACTGTGATGTACACCGTGCAAACGGCAAAATTTAATTAAGCGAATACAACTGACTTTAACTATTTTTAGCAATAAGCACGTACGTGTACGTTATTGTAATTCAACAGCCACGTTGAAACCGTCGTACAATGGCAAAATGCAAAGCGCTTGTAAAGCAAACGCAAAAAACGAGACCTAGGGAACGTCAACAGGGGTGGTGCTAATGGAAGCCAAGAAAGTTTGGGGTTCAAATTCGTTTCGTTCTCCCCTCTCCTCGACTGGACATGCAGACAACAAAGAGCCGTCGGCGCGAAGCACGTTTTTTTTTTTCCCCTCGTGGAACCCCAATCTCTCTGAGGGACAGTCAGAAACTTGAGAATAGAAGTTAGAGAGGCCGGCACGAAGACTCAATTAGAACTTTTGTACCCACGACCGCTGGAAAACGACGTTTAAGCAACGGTGACGTGTCACGGCTTGATGTTGCATGTTCACGAGACAGACGCGCCCGATCGATCCCACGCGTATATATGCTCGAAATGTAAATCAAATACATTAAATCGACCGCGTAACAAAAGAATTTATACGGTGAAATGGAGAACGAAAAATAACTGCGGGAAAATTATGCAATACTATCCGCGCGTACGACATTTAACAAATCCGCGATAACGGATGTGCCGTCACACAGTCGCGAAGTTTACATTTATACACGTGCGCAACGTTGATGAAATATATATACATTAACGTTATATTATCGCGATTCGCGGTAATAAAACTACGTACGGAGTCATGAGAGATTGGATGCTCGACGTTCAACAAACAGGCAGTTTTACATTTATGAACGATACAAGAACTCTGCGCGCATCCGGGAGTTTTCGAAATCTGCTCACGAACTCGTTATCGGGCCGTTCCATTACCAAATTACAAACTGGCCGCGCTATTAGTGTCAGCGCGCTGGTTCGATAAATCCGGCGCGAGCCAATTTGCCAAATTGTTTATCGGACGCTTTCGTCTCTGTTAGCGTGCTCTGCCCTTTTTCGCGGTCTCTGCCTCCTCGAAACAACGAGATTTTTTTTACGAGTGTCTCGTTAGCGTATCATTTCCAGCCTGATCAATGACGTATAGGGGCGGCGATTTTTTTTCCCCCCAAACAAATCGATTACTTCGAGATACAACTGCTTGCCACGTTAAACAGTTTTTTACATTTTATTTATACACGATTCGCGTAATGTAATCCGCGCGGCAAGAAATGCCGCACCGATGCGATTGAAACTCGAGCGTTCGTTTCGCACGCTCGTGTTTGAGAGGAGGGGAGGATATATCGTTAATTTATTGAAATTTAATTAGCTCCCGCGAGAGCCATTTATTCTCTAACTGTTCGCGCATATTGTTTCACGATTTAAACAATTCAACCAACTCAATTGGAACTCGATAAAGAGGAGAGCTAACACGCCCGCTTCTAAATGTGTCGCGCATACAAGAGAGCGGATCGATAAACTCCCGCTATGAGTATGATACATTTCTAAAGACCATACCAGGGTTAGCGACCTTTCCACCTTCTATATATGTAACCGTCACCGAGTCCACTTACGTGTTTTCGAAATGCACGTTTTGTCTCAAGCACGTTTGAATCTTCTGGACGCAATTTGTCCGACCTAGTCTCTTTATACATATATATATATATATTGCGCTGCAACGACGTAACCCCCGCAATGTAATGCAGTGTGACGAACGCGCGAAAAGCGGAATTAGCGCGTGAGCACGTGGACGTGACGTTGCCAAAGGCTTTCGTGCGCCGCGCGTTTGAGAGGGTAAGGATCGATAGAGTAGAGCCGTTGGGTATGACATGTTTGCGCGGATCATTGATAAGGTGACCGCCTTCTCCACCGACACAACGAGCAGTCACCTCGATAACGAGACTGTTTACGAGACGCAGTGCGGCATCAACGAAAAAGGTGCCGATCCGATTGGATAAGAGAGAAAAGGGAAAGGGAGTGGCGCATAAGACAGTGCCGACATATCGGATACCTGCCCGGTCGTTTATCTCGGCTCATAAACGCACGATCTCACGGGCAATTTCGCAAATTGGAAACCCAGCCACGATCGCACGAACCCCAAAACCATCCCCGATCCTACGTAGCGCAACTTGCGGCCCTATAGTCGCCGCCGGGTGCGAACGAACGGAAACGGGCGCATAGCAGACCGTGGCAATCCTGCACACCGATGTTCTAAATGACCGAAGGACTTTGTGGAAAAAAAGACTCGAGGAAGAAGATCACTCGTGTCCCCGACACGAGTCCCCGAATCGGCTCCCGCCATCGAGACAGATGACCCGTCCTATCATCTTTTTTTTTTTTTTTTTGCTCAAAGAAACAAAAGACGCTGGACGATGTTCTCAAAATGAATTTCATCATTCAGAGGCAGAGAATGATTTTTTGACTCGAAATCCTGTGTCTCGTGGGAACCAAGTGATACCGCAGTTCCTTTTTCTCCGAGGTAAATTTTACGATTTTCGTCAAGAAAAGAAAATACGTCAGTTATTCTTATCGCAAAACGTCATTCTGTTTTAAAGTGGCGTGAGATATCTCGCGTAATTAGTTAGTAAAATTGGAAAGTTCTTCCCAATTACGTCACTCATCTTTTCTCTCTCTTCTGTGATTCTCTTGTTATTACATTAAAATCTCTCGAGCGTATCGGAGAAGACAGTTTGAAATTCCGACAGATTTTCCTGTCTCGCAAAATTGTAACAATAAGTTACGCCATCGCGTAATAAGTCTTGCAACTTGTCAACAGTATAGCGTTATCCTGCTATTTGCAAAATGTATTTCGTTGTTTGCACGTTTCCTAAATGTTTAATATTGTCAACCTTCTGTAATTCGCAAGATTTCAACTATCTCGAGTAAAGTACGACGATCGATGTTCTACTTCGGCGCAGTTGTTACAAACGCGGCAAATTTTATCTCTGAACATCTTAAAACAAACGAAGTGGCCACTTCTCCCTTTTTCACAAGTGACTTCAAAACTTCTTGTTATACTTACATACGTATTGAAAAACAAAACGTACATATTGTAAAAACTGGCAATAAATTTTTATCACTCGCAAACAAACCGCGGCTTGTAGTTTTTCATCGATTACACACTTTTGGAAAAAAAATTACATATAACATTGATGTAAAACAAAAAAAAAGGAAAATAAAACGTTTTATTGTTATCCGATAGATATTAAAGTCGATTCTACCATGCGAGTTATGGGGCCCGTATTCTCTCGCGCAAACAAATTGTGCAAATTCCATTTTTTATAACACGTTCGCACGTAAAAAAAGCACGTAATTTTGAAAAATTTTTGTAATATTTGTTTTTTCTATTTATTACGGCAACATTAATAAACGGATATTATAAGGGCACTTATTTTTGTATAAAGCAAAAAACAAATTAATCACATTTATAGATATTAGATTTAAGAATACAGATTATTAAACACGTAGTGACAGAAAAAGAATCTGTGTGTCTAGATTATTTTCGATCTCCGTCACACTGTGACGATATCTTAAGCTTTCATTCATCTGCGCAGCTCAAGATTTATCGTAGAACTCTACAAGAGACGTGATACGAAGCTGTCATGTCGCGTTGTAATCTTCTACGGGATGGCACGGTTTATTGAAATATTCATAATCATTTTTTACGTTACCAGGGGCGAGACGCTCGTAATTTTGCGCTTATCCCCTCACGGACACGTTCATCCTTCAGAAACACAATAACAATGCGGATCAGCCTAAGTCACGATTGATCCTCTGACAGAATTGAATCACGCTGACACACACAATCACATATGTATTTTTGTCGTAAATTCAATGATAATAAGACTTTTCCCTGTTGGTTTTTAACATTTTTTCCCTCTTGTCACGCAAACTTTCAAGACAAATATGTAAAATTAACTTAGATTCACTTTTCTTTTGCTTTGCTATTTTAGATTTTTTAATTATTTTTTTTAGATTGTTTTGTTCAGACGTCAAGATATCGACACAAACCAAAGAACGTTGCCCCATCAGTCATTTTAACACACATAGTAATATCTCGCGATTTTTGCCGACGCAAAATGCGCTTATTGTTCCTTTGACAAGCGAATATTTCCGGCGTCCATTCAACTCGCAAATTACAGTCGTTGAGCGTCACTTTCGCAGTAGGTAGATCCTTCATGTAATTTATCGAGAGCGCACACGTCGTTTCGGCGCACTTTGCCGTTGTTCCTAACACTCTCCCGGTTATTTATCGATCGATGCCGGTTTGGGAGGAGTATACACACGCACAAGAAATTAATTTCGTATGCACCCCTCGGCGCGAACCTGGGATAACAAGGAACCGCAGAAATCATCGCAGGTCTACCATTGTGCTAGGCTACATTTTCTAAGAGCGTGATTGCGCGGAATCGCGATAAGTTTTGGTCAGCATAATTCGCATTATGTAGATTCGATTGGAATCGAGACAAAACTATTTGCCAAGGCGATATTATTTGTCCTCTGCAAACAATTTGTTCTCTGTGTTAAAATACGTTCTATTCCCGCGCAAAAGTTGCATAAAATTATGTCATTCTATTATATTTTTATGTTGATAATCGCGCCGAGCGAGAAAACAACTAAAAAAATCTATATAAGTGTCGCGGAGAATCTGAGGAATTCGGATTATTTCGCTCTGTCCGAGCTAAGTGCGCCATCGGAGAGATGGTTAAGATCCGTTTTCACTTCATGTTGTACTCATCTTAAATATCGGATTACTCGCCTTTTATCCTTAATAAAGAAGGAAAAACAAAGCGGAAAGAAAAGTAAAGCCGAGTAATACGAACTCTACCGGAATTTCCTTGCGCATTCCGTAAATAGATCCGTTTCGATTTGAGCCGTTAATGCGCTTCGCTCGGGAATAAAATTGCACGATCAGCTGTCTTTAAAATCCAGACTTTGTGTTTCACGCGCGCTTTTACGCACGACAAAAAAGAAAATGTATACGTAAAAAATGTATATTGAAACTTTTAATTACATATAAAATATCATTCGTATTTTTTTTTTTTTAACTGCAGATTTCGAAATTCTGTGCCACACATCAACGTCGATAGCAATTTGCGTTTTTTATTTGACATAAATTAAATATTTTTTTTACGTGCTAATGCAAACTTTTTCCGTCTTGATAATCAGACAAATTATTCGTAAACAAACTATTTGAAAAAACGTTTGAACATGTTTGATACGATACTTTACTTATTGTGCTCGAGAAATTGTTTCAAGCAACGTTGTATGACTGGTAAGTCGTCGCAGCCGCAACAGAAGCCGTATCGAGACAGCTTGGTAGCGCGGACGATGATGGATGAATGCGTAGAATAGGAAATCTTAGCTGCAAGAGCGCGCGCAGCAACGTACGATATGTATGGCGTGATATTACGCGGAAGAAGAAGGAGCCAAGAGCAAAAATGACGGGGATATGAATTATTACTAGACGCATGCCGGTGCTTTCATATTTCCCGACGCCGTCGTCGCGCCGCAAAACTAAGTAATCGTATATCGTCGGCTCTTCGACGATTTTTTGCATTTACTTTAAAAGCGCTGATGAAAAATTTGCGGTGCGGAGCGATGTCACTTTTTTCTAAAATTGTCAACTGAAAAATACGAAGTTTCCGCTTAATAAAATTATGTAGTTTTAATTTTTTATTGGTATATGCGAGTTTTTGAAACAAGATATCCACAATTAAGTAATGCAATAATAGCAGTTGTTCGCATTCACGATTAATAAATTTTTTTCCTTCTGAAACTGCGCAATAATATGTTGCATCAATATTGTTTCCAACTTTTTCTTGTTGGTCGCGAACAACGATAGGTAGAACAACGACGACACGGTAGAGAGTTTCGTCGAGATCGACCGATGTTTGCGTCTGACTTTTTAATGCCGCAATCGCGTTAGAGGCGCGATCGTAAAAAGTACTGAAGGATTAATGGAGAAAAAGCGGGCCGGTAACACCGCCGGGCGAATACAAAAGAAAGAAGGCGCGCATCCACGTACACCGGCGAGTTAATTAATCATATAGCGTTATTGGCCGCCGACGATATTAAATTCTTTTTTAATTCGTTACCGTCGATCCGACGAACGAACGAGGAAGAGATTGGACGGGTCTGAAATTCACATTAATTAGTCAACGAAGCGGGGTTCGCGTAACAGGGACGTTCGATTAAAATCTTTTTTTCTCGCCGAACGGCGCACGGTATTTCGAGCCGCTTAACGCCGACAACAGCTCTGACACACACGTGTGTTTTTATTTTCTGCTCGCTTCCGCAAAATCCTACTACTACCAACTACTAACGCCCACATCGCTGCTATGCCGCGCGCGCGATTAAAGTATTAAATATTTAATAAGAGCCGCGCGCGATACACGACCCGACGATATTCGCATGACACGTGAGTAAATATTAATAAACGCTGGACGTGTCATGTTGTTCACGCGTTAATATCTGAGCAGATATATGTGCTGCGCATCTCATGACATACACACACACACACGCGCGCGCGCGCGCGCGCATACATACACATACACATGCGTATGATCCGAACAATACCCTTCAGATCACGTGCGCGCCTGACAATAAGCTCTTTAATCGTTAACTTAATCCACGAGTCTTATTTTTATTGTTGTAACATTATGTAGTCACGTAATGCAGCAACAATACGCGATACATCAAAGGGATACGCGATCCCGCGCTAAATTAAACTTTCTAGAACAGAGAGATAGAGTTTCTTGAAATATTATATGAGAACAAGTTATAATTAATTAGTTTCCATATAGTTTTGGGAAATACACTCACGTGATATATTAGTATTTCGTTATAATTATAGAGTAAACTTACTTCTCATGAATAGAAGCTCAGCGCTCAGTAAATCGCGCGAGGGAAGCGTTATTACGCGATTCGATACACGAGGACATGAAATATTCAATGCTCATATTGTTGTGCGCAAAATCGAGTTTAATTAGTCTCATTAATAATACTTTGTTACGTACTTGAGAGCGATCGATCGCAATTAACCCAAGTTTGAGTTGTGAATAATAAAGTAATAATTTATAAACTAAGTTTGGTGAGTCAACATATACCTAAAATATAAATAGCTGTCACACATCGCGACAATAGAAAATTTCCGTGCGTGATAATTACTTGGAACAATAGAACAGTCTTACGTTCGGATTCATGATTCACCTGGTATGAGATCATCCGCGGAAATTAGCCGTAGAAATGAGTCACGAACACGAGAGTGTGAGTCGATTTCACAACTCGATTACTGTTTTACACGTTTCTCGTTCTTATTATAAATGTATCTTGTTATCTTTAACTTTCGTATTTTATACACGTTTGTAGTTTCTTCTCATTACTTTCGGTTTTACTTGAAAAAGTTTCAAAAGTTTAAGTAGGTAAATCTGTTTCAAAATTAATTCCACTGTATTAGACCAGTTATATCCTGTGCTCGCAATGTGTCTTCACATGTGTGTGTGTGTGTGAGCGCAATTTTAATACAGTCCCAGCCTCAAATAGCTCCGCGTAATTAGGCGCCAAGATAAATGTTTGCGCAGGAAATTCCGTCGTTCCTCTCATATAACGTCTTAAATATGACTATACCCGCAGCTCCTTCCGATTCCTTCATCCTTTCTGTTCGCTCGCGTAATGCGACTTACCTAAAAATAATAACGGGAGCGCGTTAAATTCCGTCCGATCCTACAAGCGACGTGCGGCGTAAATGATAAATTAATCGAGCGACGATTAATTAAAACATATTAGAAAGCCGCGCGTACGTCTCGCGCGGACGCGCGTCACGTGACGAGGAAGCAAATACGATTCATCATGTTTTACGTCGTCGTCGCGCGCCGCGTCAATGATAATAAATCCTTGTCGAGTCAGCAGCTCCGCCGGTCTTGGTCAAGCTCGGTCGAGAGACGGTGAAAATGTCGCACGCGCGACGACGCTCGGCATGTAGCTTCCGGTTTCACTGACATTCCCGTTTCTGCGCGGCGCTTTTCCGTCGGAATCAGCCGTCGCGTCGTGTCGCCGAGCCGGTGTGTTTCGCCGACTCCATTTTCCGCCTCGTGACCGTCGAGAAAGCTATGCTAAATAATGATCTACGACGTCGCCGCTCAACCCTCCCCGCGGAACCGCGAATATACGTTCTCGCGTTGTTGTAAGCGGGATGTGTCAGTCGCAAAGCCCGCTTACCGCAAAACGGCGCCCGTCGTCGTTCGTAATAATTATTGCAGTGGCGAGCGCGCGCGATTACGTGCACGTTTACAAGGAGTGTTTTATGCCCGAATCGTAAATTCCCGCCATACGGAGCGCACAGCCGAATCACGACATCGGAATTCGTTTAGCCGCCGTGGATGAATTGCGCTTCGTGCAAAATTATTTTTTACCAGCCGAAAGTCAGAAGCACACTCGTTCGCGAGGTTGCTTCGGTGTATATTGAATCGTGAGACTGTTCGTAACACAGTCTGTAACACCTCCGATTATTAGTTAAGTTACATGTGTGTGCAATATGTGTCACACGCAGGAAAAGAAACACGATTTCTCGATAAACAAAAAAACGAGTTAAATTTGCGGCATTTTTTTGCATTTTTCTAAGCGAATCCAGGACGGATATAGCGATTAGATTGTTTTCTACTGTCTCTTTTAATAGCTTTTATCTGGATTCGCCAAAAAATCCTATCCTCGGGTAAAATTAATGACCGTGTAGAATCGCTGACTGCGTGTTACTCGATAACGTCAAACAAAGATTCGATTTGCATCGATCGCCAACGATACGCTCGCGAACGAAGAGGAGCGACCCCCGTGCGCATTGATTTTCTGTTCCATTTGAAAAAAAAGCTAGCCCATACTTCTTGGCGGTGTCTCCCGGAGCGAGCGTAATTTAATTTTAACGCCCGCGTGGTCGGCGGGCGCACAGGTATCGCGAGCTGCAACACGATCGATCGATATACCGGTCGCGCTCGCCGATGTTTGTGTGCAACTATATGTATATATCTATGTATATACACTCGCGTGGGAACAGACAACGGAAGTTTATAGTTCGCCGTCGCGACATTTTATTTCCAATAAAATTCGTTTATCGCCGACGGGCGATACTTTTCGCACTCGTTCACCGATAGGAACCGGTAAGTGTGCGGTGGGATCGATGGGATTTGAATCGCGGTTGACAATCGCGGTTACGTGTCCCGATAATCGCCGACCGCTCGTAAAAAAAAGATCGCCGATTTTCTCTTTCATTCCCCCTCCTCATGTTGCAAGTGCCATTACATTCAATTTCGTTCTTGCGAATACGCATTACCGGCAAACTACATACATTTGTTGCGGATAAATAGTGATTTCTCTCTTGACGCGTCCGAATGTAGCGTGCGTGACGTGTAAACGATATTTTGCAGAGCAAATGAAGAGCTTCCTGCAAATAATGGTTTGAAAACAACAAATAAACAATGAAACCTTATTCTTTGTTTAATTGCGATTCGTGTATAAATATGCAATTGTATATTTATGTTTACATGTAAATATACATATACTACATGTACACGCAGGTGTATATTTATACACGTGCAAATGTGGAAACATGAGCGAGCGTCGGACGATTCCTGTTGCAAAAATAAAAATTACGCGTGATCAATCCAAATGAAAGCGGAGGATCCGGGCGCGCGATTAAATTGCGCCCGATAAGCCGCGTGACCTCGTTTATGGCACGAGAGATGCGTGCCGAGATATACACAATTGTTACAGATCGAAATTAAAATTAACCTCCTCGCACGTTGTCGTGCCGAGGGTGTATCGCCCGCTTAAACGTTCACCGCAATTGGACGCGACAGCACGTGCGATCGCATGCAGTGCACTCGAGCTACTATAGATCGGGGTCGATTCTATTGCACTCATGAGAATATTTATGTACAATTCGCTGCCACGCGAACCCTGCAAGAATAATCACCGCCGCCCGGTATGCACGCACCTGCATATCAACACGCACACGCGATACGCACCCCCTTTCCCCCGTTTATTTATCTTCCGGTAGAACGCTTCGATCGATACATATATGTATACCAACTCGATCTTCCGCGTGTCTATAAGCGACCCGATTTTCACGAGGCTCTCGACGCTCTGCATTGTAATCTGGTTAATTGGTCGTCGACTACCGGGATATTTTCTGAATTTATTATTAAAAAAAAAAAAATATATATATACATATATATATATATATATATATATATCTCAGTAATCGAATATTTGCTGAAACGCAGTTGATCGTATTTCGCAATATTTCGACGAATATAAGCGAAAGGTTTAAAAATGCATTAATAGTTAACATTTACAAACCACAAAAATAAAAATATCCGTTTTCAGAGCGATTTTTTTCCAACATTTTCGAGCCAACGAGAGGATTATTTTAATGGTCGCAAGGATTCCCTTTAAATCCCTGAAGGGGTTCTCTTGCAATTGTTCCAAACGCGCAAACTTGGAAAACAAACGGAAAAAACCCATCAAAATATTAATAAAATTATTTTCGAAGTTTGCGAAAACACTTTTTCAGACGATTCTCATTAGAGATAATAAATCCAATATTCGCGCTCATTTTATAATCCATTCTATAGTCGCACATATTATATGTGTTTAGTAATGAAGCCAGTCTGACGAACAATTATTGACACTGTAGTGTTTACGTACTACAAGTTATTATATTGTTTACAGCAATCCAAGCAAGATTTAATCCATCGTGAATGCTTCTTCACTGTCCAAATCGAACTTCGACAATTACAACGTTTGTTTCACAATTAACTATCGAAATTGCCTGATATTATTCAAAAACGCATCTCTGAATTTTAAGTACTTTCTGCTGCAAATCAGAGAAAATGATTTTGCAGCGTTGCCGCGCTTTTTGAATAACAATAATTGTAAACGAAACCTATAGTTGATTAATTTGCCATCCGTGCGCATATCAAACACAACACAAAATGCCATAAGCGATTTCGCAGTAATTAAATTATACGGAGGGATTTGTAAATATTCGTGTTCGGAGCACGGCTTGGAACAAAATAAAAATAAAAATATACGCAATAAAATGTCTGCATATCGAGCAAATGTATTCATTAAAACGGTTGAGATAATTTTTCATTTTTGTTTTTCAAATAAAAATGCATTTTTATCGAGGAAGTTGTAGCTACATCTAGACTACTATTTTTAACTTATTTGTTTAACTTATGTTCAGGGTTTATTACAAAATGTAATAAAAACTGTATTTTATCTTTTGTCCGTTTTAATCAGAGTACTAATATGCGTTCATATTGTTGTTTACATTCACTGTGCAAATTTTTTTCCACATTTCTCATTTATTTTTTAAAGACTTATGTATCCCATTTTTTTTGCGCACATTACAACCGAGAAATATCTTTTTGCCGTAAACGCGACACAAGGATTAAAACGATTTTCAGTTATAGCACGGAACAGAAAATCATTTGAAAGCACAAATCGTCTATTTTTCAAAATTTTGATTGAATAGCAAGATAAACAAAGGCTTTATTTTTATTACAATCGTCCCAACTACGATTTTTGTGTCTCTCACGCTTCCGTGAAATGCATTCTCGAATACAATGCGCGCTGCTTGCGAAAAAATCGGAATGGTAGTTTCAGCCTCGAAACTCTGCATTCCGGGTTATAGCGTATGAAACAAATTTGCGAGGCTAGTTTGACATAATCTCCTTGCGTAGCCCGAGGGGCACGGCATACACAATATTGCCAAGTACACACATTACATGTTCTCTATTTAATTTTCTCTTTTCCATTGTACTTTCAAGTCTCTCTCTCTCTTTCTCTCGCGGACTTGCAGAATATATCAAGACCGCTAGTCTGTCGTAAAGAGTAAATGAAGATACACGGCAAGTTCTAGTAGTTGAATTGACACAACTCGTGTGCCACATACCTCTCGAGAGGAAAATATTGCGTTTCCGTTGCAGCAACTTCCGTATTCGCACTCTCGAAAAATGTCTCCTTTCATTACAATCCCGACCTCACCGCAGAACTCGCCGCCGACGGTGAACAAAAGAAAAATACAAAAGCGGCGGTAAATAACGCTGATAGAACTAACAGAGGTGACGGAATGGGATTGAAAAAAATCGAATTGCGCGCTAGGATTTTTCTTGCTTCGACACACAGATCACAGTAAATTTATACGTCCTGGAAACTCCTATGAATTGTCTTCAATAAATAAACTGTATTTTTGCTATCTCTCTCTTTCTCTCTCAATTTCTAATAATTGTGCTTTCCTCGAGTCTATATAAGCGCCTTTAAGAGAAATGTAAAACATAAAAGGGAAATTCTTATACTTTGCCTTCTTGAAGTAAATAAAACTTTCTTTCTAAATTTTTTCATCGTACTTCTCGGCGCAAATAGCACAGCATTCACTCAACTGCCGTTCAAGAGAAGTCGCTTTTCATTTTCAATGCATCGTACCAGAAATAACAACAATTACATCGGAGAAGAAATAAACCCGTCATCTAAGTTTTCTCAAGTGCGACATTGTGTCGTGATTCATAAAGAAAAATGTATAAAAAACGCTATTGTACTAGCGTGACATGTTTTGTGCAAGATTTACATCTATCTACGTAATTAATATTCCAATGCTATATCGATTTATCGCATCGGTATACGCGAATGCGGAAACTATTGGCGCCCTCGCTGAATTCGCGCGAGAGCGAGCCGATACTGCTGATACTGCCGAAGTGCATAAATTTACGAATGTAAAGAGCCGCGCGACGTGAACGATCGCCCGTATCGGCAGGAACTAAAAACTCGCCTCGGTGCGCCCACGCGAATAATAAATTATCAGGTGACGTGAACCACTTCTCGATTCGGTGTAGCGTAGATGCAGGGCGCAACGTTTTGTAGGAAGGAAAAGCGCGGCGCGCAAGAAGTTACGACCAGTCGATCTGGCCGCTCGTTTATCATCGCGGGTCAGTTCCCTTCGGCCTCGGTGCCCCGCATACTTGTGTGCAGCGCGCGCTCGCGCGTCAGGTCGAACTGGGAATCACGCGTGTCGCTACTTCAGCTCCATAATTTACTCGACGTGCTGGAACTTCCTATTCGCGAGGGGTGGGACTTTTGCGGCGCGCCTCAAGTGGAAGGAAATGTTTTCCGGGTAAATTCCTCCGCGGCTTCTCGTGGCCGCGGCTGCACCGCGCGTGGGGAAAGAGAAGAAATATTTCTTTCGAAACTTTCGATCCACCTGACAACTCGGAAGAGCGATCGCGCGAATCTGCGATTCGGTAAATAAGAGCGGAGTTACTCGTGTTTCGTCCGTCCGCAAAATCGATAGAGAGGAATATCACGGTTCGCTGATTTTCGAGCTTAAGGGCTCACCGCGCCGACTTTTATTTTTAACGGAAACTCTGACTGGAAATCTGCGACCGGAAAAGTTATTCACAGATGTCGACACAATTCATGTAGCGAGCTCATACACATAGGGGAGAGTCTCTCTCTAAGAAACTCTGTCGAGAATTTATAACAAAGCTAGGCAATAATTGCTCAGTGAAAGTGTATCACGGACGATTTACCATGTAGGGAAAAACATAGTTACGTAAGTTAAAAATCAGATCGCGCATTCAGGATGTATAATTCATATAAAAAGTTCTTCTGATATAAGAAATTTTTTCTTCTCGTAATATACTTCTGTTTAGATATTCATTAAACAGTCTTTTTGTTACAAATCCCGATGCTACACTTACAAAAAGAAATACTGATTGTAGAAGAAAACGCGAACGGACGAAAAATATATACCTATGTGTAGCTTGTGAAAAACCAATCTTAAGTCTGGGGAAAAACAGTTATGAGTTTTTAAAAGAAGAAAGAAAAAGGAGACGCTTTCAGTGTGCGTAACACAAAGAATTTGAATGCACAAAGAAATGCGGTGTAGCGGCCAAGTATTAGCGAGCCGAGGAAACGCGAAGAGAAAGTGCAGAGTCGCGCACATTGAAAAATTTCGAAAAGAGCGACATGTGATAAAAGTACAAGTCAAAAGAAATATTCGTCTTCCCCATTTTGCTCTTGTCAAATGTAATATTCGAGGTTACACGAGTTACCAGAGAAGATGGGATAAAGTTACCCATCTCCTCGGAGATTTTATGTCACGAGCTCAGACGTTCCATCACACGCAACCGTATATAACGGAAAAATATAGAAAACACACACCGTAAATATGTGATTACATAATAACGCCAAAAAACTCTGATATGATATGCAGAACATCATTTGCGTGGTTTAAATAAAAAATGTGTTTTTTTTCTATGTGACGGATGTAATAGAATTTTCTAAATTTAACTCACACACACACACACATAACAAATATATTAAAATGTCCTTTTCTACGTACATTATCTTCTTTGATATTAAAGCATATTTACAAAAAGTATTTCAGCCTGAGTATTTCGTGCGTTACATGTTCTACGCGACTTTATAATCTCACAAATGTGAGTTTTGTGAAGTAACACAGA
>QVNV01021278.1:0-42225 GCA_014825455.1 Pseudomyrmex pallidus | reverse complement strand
CTTTTCTTCTATGACCTACATGTGTAGCAAAATGTGGCATGGCAGCGTTTCCACCCTTGTCATGAATTTCAAAAAATAAGATTTTAAGAATAATAATATCAAGTAATGTGTCAGTGTTTTAACGTTACTCTGCAGAAAAAAATAAATTCTTACAGTACTTGGCGAACACAAGGAACTTATGAGGTAAGATGTTCGTTATAAAAAATGGCACTTATTGACTGATTATTAACTGAGCACTTAGGTAAAACAAACTTTTATTAGCTACGGTATGTGATTAAATGACTATCTCAATAAAGCACCAATCCGTATTGTCAACGTTACGCTATTTGTTGCTTCTGTATAACGCGTTATATTCGATAATTCTTAAGTACTGTATACTTTTATTTGCGCGTCGACGGAATTTTCTCTTGTTAGAACCCTGTTGTAGCATTCAAAATTTTAAGAAGAATTTCCAAATAATACAAGAGAAAAGTTTATGATTTCGATAAAATGTGCAATAAAATTTTTTACTTGACACTTGTATTTGTTTTTGTTTTTTTTTTGTCATCGATTCTGATCCAGCAGAAGTATTCACGTGTGCGTCAATTGAAATAACGATATTTACAAAACAACGAACTACATACCGCTTACTCAAGACTTTCGTGACACTAGACTCTCTCTTTCACACATAACATTATAAACCCTTATTAAAATACAAATACGTCGGCAGTTTACCGCTCTCGCTGTTTTTCTTCAGCAGTTCGTAGTTTTCTGGTTCCCAGCGCTCCAGAGTAGTCGCTTTGATTGAACTGTAACACGCGCAGAAAATGCAAACGAGATATAGAGAAGATTCGAAAATCCATTTTTAAATCAAGTGAAGAATTTATATCTTTTTACCAATTTTGCGGAAACAGCGCGCACGCTGTCGGCACCATAAACGACAGCCTGTAAGAAGATGTCATGTACTGTGATTCATGTGATAACAACTGAAGATAAAAGGAGAAGAGAATACTCACGAAATTCCGCACATTAGAATTTGTATCGGCGCGTGGAGAGGTTTGATTTTTTGCATCCACGCGTATTTCTCCAATCTCTCCATTATAGGCGGTAGGATAACTGGAGAAATTAATCATTGTTTTTTTTTTAATTTAATATCAGAAATTTTACAAACATCATAAATTAATCAAAAGAATATTTGCTTAAATATACGTACGCATGCCGGGAGCACACATGACGATACGCGAAATGACAACCTGGCTAATGCCTTTCACAGCCGCGAGCTACAGTTTACAACAATTATTGTAAAATTACAATGTAAAAATGTAAATGTATAGCGAGACAACAGCTAAAAAATTTTACTCGAACAATTTTACCTTTGATCTCGTAAGTTTTTTGCCGTCCTCGTCAACAACGTCTACTCCGTTTCTGATTTCGTTCTGCCTCATGAGAGGTATGTTAACGCAATTAGCGGCCGCTACCGCGGCGAACGGAACGTACCTCTGAAATTCAGAGTTTTTCTCAGTGAAACATTTTCATTTATGTATGTAATGTGAAATGAGTCGGAAATTTTTAATTTCGAATGATTTAGAAAACCAAATTGTAAAACGAAATGAAATTTCTTTTTCAAAATATTCTCGCAACACACTTACGGCCATCAAAGGGCTCGCGCGTTTCTGCCAGAACGATTTACATCCGATCGCGGTTATCATCGCCGCGGAGGTAGCGCTAACGTAAGCTACACCCAATTGGGTGGTGGTCACAGGACTGTTTGCATTTCTGTTTGTGTAATTAACGAGCGCGTTAAAGGATTGATTGACCCACTGCCAGAAAACCACCGCTTGCGTCGTCCTAAATTAAATCAAAGGATGCGAGAGAGAATGAAAGGTTTTGTACAATAATTACAAGGAAGAAAATCCCATTCCTCGTTAGAGTGATAACATATTCTGCAAAAACTACCTGTAGAATTGGAGCATGGCGCCGGTGATGGCCATTCCTCCCGGCACCTGAAAGGACATTCTACCAAAGACGTTTTGCAGCTCGCCGGTGTCGGGATGAAAAGACGACTCGTACAGTTTCTTCGCGTAGATGATTTGCTCTCTGGTTGTGCCGGCTGGCTCTTTGCCAAGCCTATAAAGTCGGATATATATCAAATGCGCATGTATATTTCCCGCATCATCACGACGAAAATTCTTTATTATTGATTCTCTTGGACATGCAAATGTGTTCTCGCGATAGGTATAGAAATTCTTCGTGCGCGCGAACTCTACGATTGAATACGATTTTAATTTATTTAAAAAATCGGAATCCTCGTTTAATTTTTGTAATTTTATACAATGTCATCTATATTTAGTTGTCATTACCTGTATTGCTCGCATAACTCTTTGGCGGCTAAGAGTTCCGGCTCGCGCACAACGCACGTGCGAAAGTCGGTCATCCACGCGAAGTACTTCCATCTCCCGACGAAGGTATCGAGATCCCACAGGGGTTTGTCTATGTCCAGCCTATCGTGTGCCATCGCGTCGAATCAGGAAATTCTTCCGACACAAATTTATAATTAAAAATTAGTCGCGTAAGTTAGAAAAATACTTTGCGATATTGTTTTATTTCGTTTATGCAAATTTTGCTGTCAATTATGATTTACGTGAGAATGTTTCGGATTCTCATTTGCACGCGCGCGCGATGAACAATGTACACAGCAGAGTGATATTTTAAGATATGAAAGATGCGTGCGAGATATCCGCGAATGTTTTACACACGTGAGCGAGCGCGGAGAGACATGTATGTACAACATTACCATCGTAATGTTAAAAAAACAAAGTCCGAGCAAATGACAATAAATAATACATCGTTTTGGGACGCGAGTGAAAAATTAGCGCGCAACATTTTCAACGTGCGCGAAACAACGGGGTATACGCTCTCTTTACCGGGATATTATGTAACACATTATCCACGACTCAGAAAGCAGCGATAACATTTAAACAAAAGATAAAGAAGCTAAATGCAATAGTGTTATTGATAAAATGCAAAAGGAATTTTCCTTTAACTCGATTTTAACGGAGAACTCTACCTCCGTGAAATTTGTTTCAACAAGTGTGCCACTCTGAAAAGCAATTTTCCGCCTCATTACAATTATTGCAAATCTTTCAAGTTTTACTCCGTTGCCTCTTTTACGTCAGAAACTTGTTTTTTTTTCTTTTTTGTATCTTTACAAGTGCGTGCAAATTTATCCGACTTGTATCTCGAACTTTTGATAATTGAGAGTCGAGTAAATTTTTACATTTGCGTGCACTTTGCAACGCGGCAAAGATGTGACGTTAGATTATTCGGACTTTAGATCATTGCAATAATCCGATAATAATGTGAGTTGCGCGCGATTAACCGCGCCATTCAAGTTTTGCAGATTGCGCGAATATAAGTAAGGAGATTAAATGTACACTAAAAAAAATATTGTCAAAAAAACATTCCGCGTCACGGACTTGCTGAAAAGAAAAACAAAGAACATGCTTATCCGTCGATTCCACGATGACGTTAGAACCTGCTCGCGATGTCACAATCGCAGAATCAATATTAATAAACATTGTCGCGTACTATCGGTGTTACGCGCGGTTCAAGTGCGTCACGCCGATGCGTTTCGAATGCAGAAGCCGAGAGATATCGCGATATCGCGCACGAGCGTAGGCATCAAGGATCTCCGAATTTTTGGGAATCACTTGTGAACTTCTCAGAAAACTTTTCTGAAACTTGATTTTGCTCTTCGTCTTCGTTTTAAATTCCATTGTTTTGACATTCTTTCGACATTACTGATCGATCAAAGAATCTGCATCATCTCTTCGTTATCTCCGGTGACGCAAGAGAACTTTGAATTATCATTCCTCCAACTGTCAAAACAAAAAAACGTCACTTACGTACAAGCGTGACTTAATGAAATCTACGCGCGTTGTCAACACTCGAGGCATTGTATCACTTATCTTTTTCTCTCTCTTATAAAACACTGGTTTACAATCGACATCGACCTAACATTTTTTTTATCCGGAAGCTGCGATCAAAGGACGACCCACTTGTCTACGGACTTGCATCTTCGTCGCGTGAAGTCGCGTTTGACAGATCGAATCAAAAACAATTTTTCTATTGTTTCTTTTCTTTATACTAAATGCGCACACCTGCAACATAAACACACAGAAGAAGAAAAAGGATCTCGCTAGCTACACCGATCTCGAGAGAGAGACATTTCGCCAGTAGGGACCGATCATCCATCCGGTCCTTTCGCGATCACTCGCGGCGATTCTTTGTCTATCACCGCGATATACTTATTTTGTGTCATGCTTTGTGCATTAAAATGTTATTCCGTCGCACACATCAACTTACCAGTTGTCACTTACACGCTCTCGCTCCTGGAGCTGGGCTCCTCGGCCGCTCCGTTTTGACAGCGACCAGGTCAAAGAGAGGGTACGGAAACGTCAAACCTAGAACATACCGCACGCAGCGAGGTTTCTTACCATGTACGTTACTGGGCCACCGGCAAAATGCACCTAGCAATAGGCGGGAAGAGGACTGAGGACACACACAAGACAAGGGAGTGACACACTAGACCACGTTTACATGTCACCTCAAGCAACAATGTTGCAACTTTATTGCAAGAACACGTCGATGCGGAAAAACAATTATATATGAAGTATCTCTGGTAAAGAAACGTATTATTTACAGATAAACAGTTTCACGGATAAGAATTGATAAGGTTTTTTTTGCATATCCACGACCGTCTCACGACATGAGTACTAACACTGTTGCGGGGTAAGGAAAAATGCAGAGAGAAACAGAGAAAGAGATAATCGACCGATTTTGTTGGACCAAGTGACCAGTCGCGAATGAAGGGAGTGACACAGGAAAATGTTAGATGTCACTCTCTGTAGCAGAGGCGCTAGCGTCGAATTCTCAACATGGCGACGCCCATTCGACGATCACTAGTCTTCGTTTAAAATGCAAGATTCCGTGTATAAAGAACCACGTGAGTTTTCGCCAGGATGGCGAAAACGGTTCATATCGGTTTTTGCGTCCGTCTCGAGTTACAGCTACTTTGTTCAAGCCGAAATCGGCTCAAATGAACGATAGGAAGAAAAGAGCGTTGAATCCCCTGACGTTCGCACGTCGCCATTTTTCACAGCAAACCGAGTCCAACCTAACCCTAACCTAACCCAACCTAACCCAGAGATTAGTGTTTCCGACTGTCTCTCCCCGCTCCTTGCCGTCACGCTGCCTCTTTCCCCTACCAACCGTCCTGACATTAGAACTTCACCGCCCGCCGCTTCTCACGCGGCCACCGTCGCGCACACGGCCACGCTGTCGTTCCTCGCGTCATACGGCTTGAACCGAGCTGGAAAGAGACGGAAATACTGAAAAAGGGAAAAAGACGGGGGAACAAAGGGGGCGGTGCGTCGCGGCGCGGCGCACGAAACCCGACGACGATACGAGACGAGGAGCCGCTCCTTGCGCTCGCGCTCGGCTCTGATCGTAGCGGAGCGGAGCGGTGGCAAAGGCCCGTACCATACACCAAATCACACCACACACCATCAGCTTTGGCTCGTTTGCACGCTCGCTCGCAATAACTCTAAACTCGAGGCAAGATGGCGGCCGCGGCGGCGGAAGCCCCGTCCGCGCACCTCGCGTTCACCACGGGTGACAAGATCCTCGTGACCGTCGAAACTGCGCTGTCCGACATCCTCGTGGTGTCCTTTGTCCACGGTGCCAAGTGCTTCCAAGGTGCTCTCCTCGACGCCACTAAGAGGTAAGATTAAGAAAGAGAGAGAAAGAGAAAAGGGATACAAAGAGAGAGAATGTGATGAAGGAGAGACCTCGTGTTCATGATCTGTATTCTTTTTTTTTTCATATTTTATTTTGTTCCTTAAATTGTTAAGATCGGCCTGTCCAGGACCAAAGGCTAGAGTACTTTCACTTTTGTTGTTTTAGAAAAAATCCCAAAAGTGTTTCTTGCACTTGGATTAAAGCTCAAGGTTTTCCGACGGCTAGATTTCAAAGGAGCGCTCGTAGAGAGACTGGCTGATTCATCAATCCGATGATCCTTTATTAATCGACGAGATCATGTTTCACAGAAGAGAACGAACAATGAATGCTCGTCCTTGGAAAATCAAATTTTCACAGATCGTAGTTTCTTCAATGAATTAGAATGTGATAGAAGTTCTTATGTCTTGTCTAGTTTCTCTCTGATCTGTGAAAGAAGAATCTTGAAACACAAAGCGTGTGCCTGCGCGCACATTCGGTCGATTTCGAAAAGGATCTTCAAGTTGAGAAACGAAGAGAAAACGCTTCATTTTATGAGATCTTTGACGGAGTTGAAATTTCTCAACTTGCTCTTGATCTCTCGGAACGGAACGCGCAGAAACTTCCTAAGGAAATGTGCGTCCAACACGTGCGTCGGTCGGAAGGATCTCGAAATAAATTTATAGAAAAGTTTTTTTATGCGTTTTGTTTTTTCATCATCAGAAATACGCAGCGCAACAAGATCGCAGAGAGTCGTTCGGCGAAACGGATATTAATGACTAGGCTCTTTTCTGTCTTCTTGCGTAGGTTGTTGTTTCCTTCTCTTTGTCTTTCTCGGTACTTATTTTAGAACACACGGTGTCCCACGAGTTTAAGAAGATCATATTTGAGGACGAATTATTTCTTAAGAATTATTTTCTCTTATTTTCTCTTGTACATTGTGTTTCCCTTCATCTTGCGTTTCAAGAGTTTCAGAGAGACCGTAAACATCTATGTCTAATCTAGACGTTTAGATAAGAATGATACTCAAATGTGTTTTGAATACACAAATGAAACATTGGGAAAACAATCGAAATTTTTGACGATACAAAAGATACAAAAAAATTGCCGCCGAGTTCGATGAGCAGCGACGTAACGTCATCCGACGGCGCGCGACGGCCGTCGCTTTTTTTACAAGTTCGCGTAAACTCAACGCACACAAGAAATTGTTTTCTCGAATTTTCCGAAAGCTCGGCGACAATATTTATTTTTGATACGTTTCGCAAATTCTCACAGGCAAATTCTTGAACGAGAATTCGCGTGCGGAATTTGGCTTCCGAATTTCTTCAAATTTTACATAATTTCACTTCTTCGCAGTTGTCGCAAAAAGGAATATCTTATGTTTTCCGCTCTCTCGTCTTTTTATTATTTACATATGCATATGTATTTGTATTTACATCGATGTCTCGCTTGGTTGTTGGTGGTGGTGAAGATTGTTGATTCTTCGATGAATTTTCCTCGTCGAACTGAAATACTGTCGACTCTTTCAATTCGCGCGACATTGTCGTTATGTTTAAGTACACACACATGTACCCACAATACATAATGTTATTGTGCAAATTCTATTGTTTGTCATATCTGTAATAATAGAAAGCAATTAAAATTATTAAAGTTATTTAGAATACGAAGAAAGACATTTCGTAAGGAAGATAAACTTAACGATAAACGGAAGGACAAGAGAAGAGAGAAAAATTTTTGTAAACGCCCAGTTTGTAACTAAGAAGACTTTGTGATGACTCATGCACTCGCACACATAGTCAACGTCACCTTTGTCGATAGCTAGTCGCTGCTGATTTCCCTGATATAAAAGTAGTCATTTTGATTATTGAGAAATCAAAGTACACGTTGAACTGATTGAATAACGTTACGCAGCCTTTGATCAATGAGGTGAGTTTTGACAAAGACGAGCTCTAAAGCACAATGACAGGAAAGTTAGAAAATGTAAAACTTGCTAAGACAAAGAATTTGATTACTTACTAAATTAGTTTTGTGATAACAAAATGAATTGACAATTTGTTGAATAATATGTGATTACATTTCAGATTAAACTCGATCGACTTGAATCTTGAAGTTATAATACCCAAAACTACTAGCATCTAAAACTATTGATTGGAACAACTATCAGCACTACTTTTCGACCAGTCAATTAAATTTCTGTTTCGTCGAAACAGTCATCATCTACGTGCGGTTGTCAGTTTTTTGTGTGATCGTTCACTTTGATTATTGAAGGGTTTCAATTTTGACGAGATTCCAAATATTTTTCATCGGCTCTCGACAGTCAATCCTACAGAGTCTGTCTGGTGCTTTCGCGCGACCATATTTTGTTAATTCGAGTAGCAGTTTGGTCGTGACGATATAGCTGCTTTTTCTTGTCCGGGCGGCGGTTTTTTTTTCTTTCCTTAGCGCACACACATCGCACACAGCCGGGGTTGGCTCTGCCCCGTGAACCCAGAGCTGTGCTCTTCGCTGTGGTCGAACAGCTGTTGCCCGTTTTCTTACCCCGCGCCCTCGGTTTTCTTGTTCAAGTCGGGGCCGGCCATTGGCCGCCTCGGAATCGCGGCAACCACCAAGACAGAATTGCAAGCAGGGGCTAAATTCATCGGTAACATATGTATCTGTTATCGCAAAAACTGAAGACTCTTATCTAGGGAAAAAAAAAAAATCAAATGTGTTCACGTACGTTTTAAACAGTCCGTTACGTTCTCTCGTCGTTACTATTGTCGTCGTGTGCAGCCAGTATATTATACTTAAAGTTACATAAGAGAATTTAGAGATAATACACATATCTATGCGCGCTATACGTTCATTATTGTAATTGGGTTGTTCTCTCTTTCTTCTTGCTTATACGCTTTGTAACCACGTTACACGATCTATGTAAGAAAAAAAAAAAAAAAAAAAAGACAAAGAAAAGCAGACAAGATTTCTACTTACGGCCCTGAATGCTAGTCGGGGCCACCGACCAACCAGACCTGGCTTGTGTCACGTTGTGCACGACGGTATGGTGCAGAGGTTCTCATATCTTTCCCATCATGTATTCTTTTCTTTTTTTTTTTTGTATCTCTAATTTGATGTAATGTTATTTAATTATAGAAAACTTTGAAGACGCACATCAGAATCATCGACTTCGCAAGTAAAAACGGAAATCTGGTTTCCGCGCGAAAATAATACACGAGAGGGATTAAGATTGCGCACGTTCCTTCCTGTTTTCTTTTCCTCATTCTAAGAAAAACCTTAGAAACGTCAATGTCGTCAATGAACATACATTTCTCCAACAAAACGTTCTTTGGAAAGGTTTTTTGTAATCAAAGATTATTTATAAATTAAACCGGTCTCTAATTGATTCAATTGACTGTGAAACATATTCTAATCGAGTATAAATTCTAAAATAAATCATAAATTTCTTAAGTGGAGTTTCGCTCGACTAAAAAACAGTCGAGTTAATTAAAAGTAGTGATAAGATTGTTAATTTTCATAGCTTGTTAGGTTTTAAGCTTTTTATCTTTCGTTACAATCTTTAAGCGGACTGGATTTAAATAGATTTCGTCGAACATGTCGTTAAAAACCCGCAATTAAGAGAGTACTGTCATATCGACGCCCAAATTAATAGACGACAGTTCAAGGACGTGAGTTTATTAGACCGAAGAATAGTATTTATTGATCCTCTCAACTTGCGGAGCCAAAACGCGTTTCAGCTGTGCTGCACCACTCGCGTGTGTACGATCCGAGACTGAGAACCTCTAATATAGTGGTCTCGTGTTCGTCAGGAACAAAGGGAATATCGTCGACGTCTCTGGGAACACCACCGTTTGCGGGTCGAAAGTGCGGATGTATGCGTGAACACAAAGCGGAGAAACAGCACGTATATCGTTCACGTTAACTGTCTGGTTTATTAACTTAAGAAATGAGCCTGTTGTTACAGTTGTTTTTAATGAGATGATTGAGAGGAGAGCGAGATAGAACGTCGTGGAGGAAAACAAATTGAAATTCAACTACATTCCAAATATAGAATTGTATAATGACCTATCGACGTCTTTGATATCAATTAAAGCTTGCGTATTAGGTATATAAATTTAAGTTTAATTAAAAATTCAGAGAAAGATATCTGTTAGAAACGAATTAATTAGAATTTCAAAAATTGAAAGAATGATCTTTGAAATCAATACCAAAAAAACTCGATACAAACTTGCAACTGCAAACCTATAACGTAGGATTTTTGCGCTATAAATTTCTTACAGCTTGGGAAAAACCAGCGCAAATTTATCAGTTTTATTCTATTCATTTTTTTCACGTGCGGTTTCTTTGCTGATTGACCGATATTCCATCTCGGCCAATTTTTCTTCTCGTACACCTTCGACTGGCTCTAAATTTCGAGAGAGTATCGGCACCCCAGAAAATATTAATGGATATACCGTCAGAGGTTGTCGCTCATTGTACGCTTCTCACGAATCAATACCATGACATGGCCGCGTTGTGTCGGTGCACGAGAAGCCAACGAAGCACTCTCGAAAGCGTTGCCCAATCTTTCGCCTAGACATTCTCATTTCGCGATGATTGCTGTTTCGAAGACACGACAGAGTAGTTCAACTTTTTACAAGATTTTTAGAAAACTTAATCTTATAAAGTTAAGTAAAAAAAAAAAAAATCTTTGAAGAAATAGACTCTGACGAACATTGTTGAGATAAATGATATTACGCCAATTTGTACTTCTATTGAAAAAAAGAAACAAGAAATCAACAAGAGTCAAATTACGTAAAACAAAGAGATACAAATGAGACTAAAACCTCTGCGAGAAACAATTCTTTGTAGCAACGCAAACAAGAAGAGAAAGAGAATAAAAAAAGATGATTAAAAATGCAAATAAAAACAAGAACAAATAAGAAATTAGTTAACTAATAAATATTCAAGCAAGATATGACACTTTCATTATATTAAACTTGAAATATCAAGAAATATTTGAAACAGTAGAGGCGTAAAATAACATATTTAAACATTTAGGTAGTAATTAAACATAATGATAAAATTAATATTGATTATATTGTAATGTTCTGTCATACATTATGTTCTGTCACAGAGGCCTTCCCTGTGGTGTTCAGCCCCCGGAACCGGTGCCGGATCCTGACGGCGACAAGCTAGCGACAATCGCAGCACGCTTCAGCTACTTCCAGGAGCGGAGAAACGCGTCGTTATCGGCGGCCGCCATCGTGCCCAAAATCGATTTGCGCAGAAATATCAATCCACCTGCCAGATATAAGAATGCAAGGCCTACAGTAAGATTGAGGCCCCGCCAAGTGCTCTGTAGCAAGTGTCGCTCAATTTGCAACGAGAACAGCGAGAACGTCGACGTCAGTAGAAAAAGGAAACATGAAGAGGTCCAGCAACAATCGCAATCACAGGTATTGCTTGGCATATTCAAGGCATTGCGAAATTTTACAATAATGGAGAAGTTTAAAAAAAATCTTTAAAGAAAAATTAAAAGTCGTAAATTTTGATATCATTGAGCGTGATAACGTGGATTACAAGTCGAAGGTCTTCTGATAAGACGTTTTAGAAGTTGATAAGCAACTTCTAAAAACAGGTGTTTCTTTTTCGGTAATGTTACGATTCTTGGATATGAGAATAGTCAAGTTATGTTACGCCAAAAACGAAAAAATAACGAGATTTTTTTGCAATTTTCATCAGTTAACGTCGATTCCCACGAGAAGAAGCGATCGACGTTGTGGCCAGCAACCGCAGAAAAGTCAACGGACATTGCTTTCGCAATATGGAACGGAAAACTCAACCTCCAATCAAGCGACGACGAAAACCATGACCTCGAGTTCCGATTCGTCGAAGCTGGGAGCGTCCCTGATCCCAAAACTATCGAGATTGCAACCTAATGAGATTAGCAACGCGATGCAGGGCCAACTATATGGTACTTTGCTTATATTACGTTTTTCTATGAGCTTTTTGATGAACAAAATTATGACGCCCATCTTGTGTAAAAGTACAAATTTTTTTCATTAAATATCAAACAATTTTGTTCCAGAGAAGGTAAAGAGTTCGACAAACACGCAATCGTCGTACTGGTCCGTTACGAACGATGAAGATTCATCTGTTCAGAGGAACACGCTGACATCGTCGCAGGAGCGGGTGGAGTCCACCGCTGACTGCGATAGCAATTCCTCGACGGCTTACTGTGCCATGCCAAGGAGACTGAGCAGCTCGTCAGTAGAGAGCGCGAAAGTGCCCGAAGAAGAAGACAAAAAGACTTTTGCGGCCGCGGACTCGACAATGAAACTAAGAACCGGTAGAGTGCCCAGAAAGAAACGTTCGGTAGGTTCGATGGAAGATCTTTGGGACGAATCGGTATTCGAAGATCCTACAAGAACCGCTAGAACGACACCGGTGATCAAAATATCGTATGGCGCGCAGGGCGAAGGAACGGTTCTCAAAATACCCGCGAAACTGCAAGATCCCGACGCGTACGAACAAGAGACTGACGACGCTGACGATGCCCAGCAGGAGAAAGATCCCTTGGAGTTAACCAGATCTTTCGACAATGATTACGAAGGCGAGGAAGACGGGCAAGAACAGGTGGATCCTCAGAAACAGGGCGGTGTGGTAAAGGATGCTAGCGCGAAAGCAGCTAAACGAGCTCTGAAGAAAGCTAAGAAAGAAGCTAGAAGAAAGATGTTAGGCGGAGTGTCACCAGTGAGATCACCTTGCAACGGATCGCCGAGGTAAAGAATAACATCAAGTAAAATTGTGAAAAAATATTTCAATATTGCAATGTGTCAATTAATAAAATATATCTGTTGTTTCATTTTATTTAGATACAACACCACGTACGATTCGCTGTCCTATCACCGTCGGAAACACAAGGTAAAGCATAAAAAGAAACACAAGGAGGGTCGAAAGCACAAGAGTCAGCAGCAGCAGGAACAGCAGGAACAAGTCCAGACCGAACAGCCCTGTCTGGTCTCTCCGGAGCAACAACAGGAGCAAGATTACAGAGCTATCAAGGAACAATGTTTGAAACAGAAACTGTCGATATCGCTGAAGAGGCTAAACACAAACGCATACGCACGCTCTGACTATCCCGTGAGCAACGCATCCTCCGGTTGCAAGAGTTCCGGCGGTAGTAGCGACGAGCTGAGCGAACACGAGCCGGAAGTGGAAACTACGCCAGACTTCCCGCCGCATCAATCGCACCCTCTGGTCATGCGTCTGGCCGCCACGCCGGTTGCGCACTGTCTCACGACTAACGGCAGACGAATGGACGTGGGTGATGTTGTTTGGGGCAAAATTCACGGTTTTCCTTGGTGGCCCGGCAAGGTGAGCAACAAGTTTCGAAAAATCATTTGTTTCTCGAGATTACGTTTGAGAATTTTAAATTATTTTATATGATTTTTATCTCGATTTTTTACGCGTACAGGTCTTAAGCATCACGATGTCCTGCAAGGAAGACGGTACGTCGTCCGGTCCTCAGGCTCACGTGGCTTGGTACGGATCATCAACGAGCTCGCTTATGTCCTGCGACCAGTTGAGTCCTTTCCTGGAGACTTTCAAGGTATACTCGTTGAAATGATATAACAATGCGTATTCCAAAGTGAATAACACAAATTTACAAAACAGTTTCAAATAATAACAAAAATGCAAATTTTATTGTAGACACGGTACAATAAAAAGAAGCGCGGCCCGTACAAAGAGGCGATACGACAGGCCCAGAACGAGGCTCGAAGTCAGATCACGCCTAATTCAACTAGCAGCGTATTGAATGTCTGCGGTTCACCCCGTGAGGTCAATGTCCTCTCCTAAAGGGAAGTTCTCCTGCAACCATTCCTTACTGCCGAATATCCGTTGTCGAGATAATTAAAGCGCTTGCAGAAAGACTATTGATGATATCTTCCTATACTTCTTTATATCATACATTTTTAAACAACATTCTTATTTACACTATTTTTATTAAAGTCTTTTTATATGTATATTTTTTAATGAATTTCTTGAAAACGACCGAGAACTTAGTTTACAACTTAATAATTTATGAACATTTTATCCTCATCTTTTAATCTTTGTTAAACGTTTCAACAACCGTGATTTTATACATTTATATATATATATATATATATATATAATATTATTGTCTGTGTAATATTTAATAGAACTTACTCAAAGAGATAATGTCATGTATGTAGCTAATGTGTACTTGAACTTTCTTTGAGCGCTTAAATTAGTGACGGATCAGAATTGTCATGTAATATATACAAATTTTGTACATACCACTTAACGCTAATGACATAGTTACTGATCGATGTTTTGTCAGCCATTTATCTCGCTAAAAATCGTTCGGAAGAATCGAGAACGTTTACTGCCATCGTCACTGGCTTTTTTGTTCTTGGCTTATCAAGCGAATGGGGTAGCGAGCGTAAAAATTTTACTCTACGTATCTTTATATATTAATCGCAATCATCCGCTGTGAGAGAGGTTTTTGGGTTTTTTTTTTTTACATTGATTGAACTATCAAACATGTCTCAAGCGATGTTGCTCGTAATTATTACCCAAAATTAATTATTTAAAATCTTGCGCAGACTCTATCTCGGAAACCTATTATAATTTATTTGCAAATTATGTAATTTGTATGTGATCACAATTATCGTTACTTGTTACGAATAAGTATGCGCTTATTACATATATATATATATGTGTGTGTGTATATATATGTATAGATATAATACAAAAAAAACACACTCTACTATCATTTACATAATACACTGTACACATTACACATGTACACTGGTACATATTATATACATATACATATATACAAAGAATATATATGTGTGTGTATTTTATACACATATTATATATATATATATATATCTACATTTTTTATTTTTTTCAAAGTTTTATTTATGGAATTTTTCTCCGCGAAGGAACGACTTGAATTTTTGAAGGATCACCTGTATAAATGATCGACATTAATTCACACAAATTATTTTTTGATGGCTGCCGTCAAGGCATCAAGTCGCGGATACGACCGCGGACGAACGTGTGTGCTTAGAACTGTATTTAAAAGCGGAAAGTTTTATTTTTCCGTCAAAGACAGACAAGATGTTTACGCTTTGTGCCAACACTGCCGTGTAATTAAACGTTTGATTGTTTGATCTTCGAGCAACGACAATTATAGAGCAACTTTATACTTAGCATGGGATGAACCTTTTTGATTCCTAAAGAACTAATTTAACTACTCGGAGGCAGAGAGTTTCCTAGACGCAGAAGAGAAATCTACAATGTGGCAAAGATTTTTCATCTTGTAGTTCCGTAGAAAACGTTTTGAAAACAATCAAGATATCACGTAAAATCATAGGTTTTTTATTCTTACTATTGACTAGCAAAACTCTGAATTGTGTTTGCGAAGTAAATGGGAAAATTAAAAGTAAAAAAAAAAAAACGTTAAAGGCTTTAACTCGATATCGTGAATTACAGACAAATACAAGTAAAAATAGTACTTAAGAAATCCTGATTATTGTTACTTCAATGTTGTGCCACTGCCTGGACACACGATCTTTTTCTATAATTACTTGATTGCGTGTGAGAGAGGAACTATTAAAAGAATTAAAATTCACACACGTATGTATGTATCACACATACTCTCTCTCTCTCTTACACGCAAATTTATTATCGAAGAAAGAAAGATTTTGATTTCTCGACTAAACACTACTGCAAAATTTTTCGAAAACATTCTTTACTTTTATATTATATTAGACGAGCTTAGGAAACAAAATATTTTTAATTAATTGTGCGAAAGAAATTTTGCAACTGCGAATCCTGCGATGAGATGATGACCACGAAAAGTCCTACGAAATCGATCGCGACATGTTTTTTACTGTGAGAACTGTAGTTATTGTGCAAGAAGAAACAAAAATGTATAAGAGAAAGACGGAGTGAGAGAGAGAGAGAGAGAGAGAGGCGAGCGAAAGAAAGACGATTGTGTGAATAGAGAATGTGAGAAGAGGAGATAATTTAAGTAACTGTGATTTTTTTGCAAATGTCATATATATATGTGTATATATGTGTATATATATTATATATGCGTACAATATATATTTTTATATATATACATATGTATATACATATGTATTATATATATGTACGTTATATACATGAATATGAATTGATTTCTAATATAAACAAATGTTTTTTCTCGATGTGTCGCTGTGTTTATACGTGGATTACGCTAACATATCGTTATCGATAACGATTATTACAATTATGATCATTATTAGTATAGTTTATCATTATTCCTTATCATTGTTGCGGAGTCTCGAGTGTTGCTGATTTTGTTTGCTGTAAGTATATGAGGATAGATTGTAACATCGTCGATTATATATAATTAGCGCAATTTATACTGTCTCGGTAAACAAACTTGAATTGATGCTAATTCGTCGTGCGAGATGGAGAATAATCTTATAATTTGCATTTTCTTTCTATTCCGTTAAGATTCGTTCGTGTATAATCCGGAAAGCTTTGTTATCTGTACTTACGAAGCGCCGCTCGTGTCGCAATTCGCGCCCAGACTGCTTTTTGTTATTTAATTTTTTCTTCGTCGTGATTGAAGTGTAGGTAATTAATATTTACGCATGTGACGGAAAAAAAAAACACTCGTAATTCTGCTAGAACCGAATGTTGGTTTTACGCACTGCAATTAGCGCGTTGATTTAGGGATCACAATTAAATGTTAATTTTGCGAAAAACATTAATGTTGTGATTTGCCGAACTCTTTCCAGGTAAGCAAATGGTTTAAATAAATCATATCTACCTCAAAAAAAAAAAATTTTCTCTTCCTTTTATTATACTTCTTTATATCTGTCCTATATTATATTTCATCATGCTTTATTATATCTCCCTTTCCAATTGTGTGCAGATTATGTGGAAAATACGCGGGACCTGATTCGCGATGGAGTTTTTTTTTTCATGAGATTTATTACATCGGTGATCAACGTATATCAATTCGATAATCGAGTGAATTGGTCGTTGACTGAACTATGCGACAGTTCTCGGCACGATCATTGATTCGTGCAATAAAGAGGAATGCGAAAACGTCGTTCCCATGGGAATACGTCTGGTTTCCGGGATATTCGGATACTCAGCGGAATTGGCGAATTTCGACGATGGAATTACCTTCCCCGGGACACGCGGATGCGCGCGCACGTGTCGGCGATCAAGCCAGCTTCCTTTGATTTTCCGACGTAGAACCGCGGGGTCGCCGGTCGCCAACCCTCTTTCGTACGCCGCACCCTGCATTGTTGGCGTCGCGATAAGTCGCGGCGCCGACTGTTCCGCGTCGCGGAAACGAAGATGCGTCGCCGGCAGATGTTGCGCGAGACATCAGGTAAATTCAGCGATCAATTAGAAGACGTGAAATTCGGAGAAGCACCTGTCGAGTTCAACTTGCTCGCTTGTCGAAGCTGTAAAAGCTACGACGAGGAGCGACTGTAAAATCTACGGAGGAGGACTGTACAATGACCGCAGTGTTTACGAACGAACGTTAGATAATTATCGTCAATTATTCCGTGCTATACCTTCGGTTTTGCTAAGCTTTAAAGTGAAGAAGAGGTGTTTTACCTCTCGCTCGAATATATTGTTATAAATTACATTGACTCACACGTTAATTAAATTGATCAGCTGTGTTTTTTTTTTCTCAACTATGTTACAAACAATTAAAAACGCACACAGGTAAAACGCACAATGTTACGTTTTTTAGTGAGACTAATGCGATTTTCAAATGTGTGATTGCTTTTATTGAACAAAAATGAAAAAAAAATACGAGTATACAAATGATGAAATTTTATTGTCAACTTGTTCGTATTACGGGAATATTTTGTTAAAATTGTTAGTTTATCATTGATAAGATAAATCTATATGTAAATGGGTATTTAAATCACTTGCTAATCTTGTGATTAACGCGTTCGCGTCTTACGTATATATAAACTGGTCGTATGCAATAGTATTATACTTTGCAGTTTAAGCATGTGTGTGTTGTTATTGCTGTAGTTGGCTTCAATTTATTTATTCAGCTTATATACTGATTTTGCAAATTATTGGCAGCGAGCGTGCTCTCAGTTGTATTGTACACTATCACCTTGTATAACGGAATCCCGTATGTACGATCGATCGTATGGAACGCGACGCGACGTGCTTCTGGAAAAGTACTACTCGCTTTTCTTGCACCACCCTATATAGAAACTATCTCCGAGATTTCCGAAAAATAGGATGAATTGTAAACCTCAATCTCTTCCGAGTATAATTCTCGTATTTGCAGAAAGTATATTGTCGGTTTTCTTTATTCTGATTAAAACTATGTATGTGTAAAGAAATTCTGTTTGAAAATAAAAATCTTCAAAATTTTTGCAACATCACAAAAAGCAGTTTTGCCGTTTCCGCAAGTACATTCACGTACTTTGACTAATTGAAAAAATAATTACAAATAAAATATTATTCAACTGCACGAACATTATTGATATCGCATGATCAAACAGTTGAACGTAGTTCTGAAAAACTACATGTGTGTGTGTGTGTGGTGCGATAAATTTTGTCTCTTCTCACACTGTTGTTTTTACGTCATCTCTTAAACATCAAGTAAACAGAGGAGATATGGGTCATGAAGGTGCTCCGAGTGTAAGCGGGAAATAACGTCAATTCTCACGTCGCTCTTTGAGGTACTTTTGCCGTCCTCATCTTTTTTCGGACTGCTTGTCCTTTCTCACCCTCACCCCTTTCGCGCGCAAGCTCCGTACATTAGCTGAAAACTGCAGCTGCGCGCACTCCTGCACAGGAGAGCAGGTGCACACCCTCCGTAACTGCAGTTGGCAGTATGCTGCTGTGCGGGTTGCAAATTCCGTCATTAGTTGCAAAATCCGATTTGTAAATGCCGATTACAAAAGTTTCGCGCTTGCCGGTGTGCCACTCGGATCACGCGTCTCGCTTGTCGCATAATTGTTTTATCCCTCGTCTGTTGTTTCGCGAATAGAAGGAAATATCCTTCCGATTGAAAATTCAAGGAGCGATGCTCGCTCGCATTATGGAATTGCTTAGCAGCGACGATTAAAGGGTTAAAAGTGGCGTAAGTCAGCGCTTGTACAGTCTCACGATCGTGTTCCTCGTTGTTGTATTACAATTTGCCGCATCATTTGTGCATCTCGCGATCATCTCTTCGAGCAATATCACCGTGCCTAATCTGCTCCGCACAAACAATATGCAAATTAATTCCCCGATGGAAAATTTCTGCCTTAAGTTCCTCGCTTATTTGCTGCCGATCCAAACGCGCGTGTTACTACTGCAGTAAGTTTTATTAAAAAGCCCTGCAGTAGCTTAGCTAAGCAAAAAAATCTCTGCGCAACGTTTACTTTTAACACACACACACACACACATACGCACAAATGCGTTTAGGTAATTAAAAACTTTTATGCAATTACAATAAATATACTGTATGTTACACTTTACGCGCTATTGTTGCAAACACCTCTCTTGAACGAATTAATTATGCGCTTTGTGTCGTTCAGGATTTTGTCGGCAATTTGTGTATTCTATAATTGCGAATTAAACAGCACGGTAATAATTGTAATAATTTCCAGTGTGTTTGCATTTTCAGGCGAATTATGATACACGTATCGTCCGAGAGCGCGCATAGGTATGATCGAGTGAAGCGCAAAGGCGCGGCTTTCCTCACGAATTTGTTCAAGTCGAGAAAGCTGATAGCAGGAATGAAGATTAACGAGGACGAAGAGATGGAACCCGCGCCCAGAGTGGAAACTCCTGGTGAGGATATCAAAACGCTGATTTTGGTTTTCGTGTCTCTTCAATTCTATCTCTCTCATTCTCAAAAAATATAATAGAACGTCTGACAACACACTCTGCGATAATCTACGAGAATTTGGCGTGTCTTCTAACTTTTTTATTTAGAAAAAGTTTGCACACAACGAATTTCTATCAGTAAAAAAAAAATTATGCTAGATAACAGTTTAATAGTTTGTGTACAATGACAACACACTTAATTCGAGAAATTTTAATGCAACACGTAATTGATTGATTTCGCACGCTATTCTGCGTAAACCGGCTTTTAACAAAAGCACTTAGACAACGCGCACACGTGATCGATAACACAAGCGATATTGCCCGCAGCTATTATCACTACCGCCTGTCGTCGCAGCGGTTCGGAAAATGACAATACGATGTCGCGAATTCCCTCGACATTGAGCGTGACAGCGGTGGACGTTGTTGTCTCATGTCAGCCGTCCCCTTCGCACTCAATTCTGACCTTAACTCCCGGTAGAACACGGAACATCGATCAGGACATGGAGGCGCTCAGATTGAGCCGCCAGGATAACCCTTTTTTACAGGTTTGGGAAGGGGAAAGCCCGCGATTATTTATATTACATTAGCACATTCTTTTCGTATCGAAAAATTACCAATTACATAAATAAATACACTCTACGCGATTAATGAAATTAATTATCGAATTATTCAGGTGCTGGCAAGTCGGGAGAGTCTCGTGGAATCGATCGAGGAGTCTGAATCTGACGACGCGATTCTAATGTCGCAGGTAAAAAACAAAATTTTAAAAGAAAAGCGGAGAAATAGATGGATTTTTCCGCTAGTTATTCGACTCGAATAGAGTCGAGGCGGAAAATTTGTTTGATGAATCATCGATTTTTCACTAAAAAACTAGCTGCACATGTGTGTTTTTCACACAGGAATTGGGCGACGCGGATCCTCTGACATTGGCGCAGGTGCACGAGCATCTGGTACGCAGCCCACCTCCGGCTTCGTGGCCCAATTCCACGGCCTTTCAATTTCCACAACAAGATCAGACTGTCATCTCGTCGACGAAGAACGACGCGGTTTTATCCGTTAAGAGCCCGTTGAAAACACCCTCGCATCGCAGCATCGAGCAGGAGCTCTCCAAGAGCGAGCCGTCGGATATCAGAGGTGAGAGTGATCCAACACACAAAAAGAGTAACAACTAATTACTAATGCAATTAATAAAGATCGAACAGAAAGAGCTTTGCGAATACAATTCTACTTAAAGATTTTGTACTCGCAAAAGTGTGTGTGTGTTTCGCATGTGATTGTAATCATTGTAAATTATGCAGAAAGGTGTACGTGTTTATGGAAATGAAATCGATTTCCATCAAAACGACACGAGAAATTTACTTGCATATCTAGATAAAATTATGCTGATACCGCGTGTATACCGTACCGTGGAAATATAGATCAGAGCGTCGGCAAATCGATCCATTTGCAAAGAAAGACACTTACGCCCGACCTTGACATTGCACTTACGGACTCTAGCGATCTCTCTCTCTCTCTTTCTCCTCTCTCTCATATACACGTATATACATACTCTTCTCCTATTTTTACCTCGAAATAACGGTTCCTAAGTAAAACAATCGACAAAACACATTTACGAATAATTTACGTAGATATAACAAATGTATACAACTAATGTGTCATAATTAACGAAGACCGTGCAGTTCTCGTATTGATTTTAAGCGCTACTTACGTTTACTTTACAGATCGACATTCCCATACGTTCTCGTTATTACATCCGACGCCGATACGCACGCTGTCGGAAGTTCGACGGCTTCATCGATCGGCCGACGACAACGTGCAACTCATGTCAAACGAGTAAAAACGGCTCATCGGATCTTGATTAATGGTTTTTTCTCATCGAAAGATATCGACTCTCAAATCTCGCCCAAGAGTATCTTTCGAAGAATGGTGATTGTTCGACAAGTTCAAGGTCGAAAGAGTTTCTCTCTTCTGGAGGAGACGAAGTTGACGATCGATTCTCCGTCTGTAATTGTCTGAGGAAGATTTGTCTTTGCTAGGAAGTTTACTAAAACAAAAAAAGAAAGAGAAAGAATGAAGAAACTATGGAATACTGAGAGGTGTGTTTTGACACTTGATCGAAAGAATTGAAGTGTGAAACACTCGAGATGGATACGATGAAGAAGAATTTGGAGCAATTAAGATAATACTTTGAAGAGCAATGTGCCTGATTTTCTCTTGCGAAACAAATTCTGAACGAAAACAAATAATAATTTTATCAAAATTTCATTAATTGAATTTGACGAAAAAAGAAATCACTTGTGTGTGCGAAAGTTCACTAAATTTAATTCTGTGAATGTTTTTTAGCTGCGAATTATGACTTCGATTTAAACAAATTTTAATTGACAAGCTTGATTAAACTTTAATAATAAGAATAATACAAACGTGTATGAATAATCCGGAAAAGAAATGTTTACGTTTAACTTTTTGAGAATGAAAGATTTAAAGAATTAGAGATATGAAACATCTCTTGTATATGCTAGTTTACAAGAGATTTGAGATATTGCACTATTCTATATATACATATATATATATTTAATTATTACTAATTAACAAAGATATTTAAATCGTCAGCTGGGAGAATTTTTAGAGAAATATTTAATATACATTAAGTTTTCAAAAGCTTTAACTTTTGTATATAATTTGGATGCGAATAACTTTGAGATTTTTGTCTCGAAGAGAGCAATATATCGTTGTGCAATGATCGTTAGAGTGCACACATGACGCGTATTAAAAAATTATTATTATTATTATTATACTTCTCTCATATAGGTGATAGTAATTATCAAAATTTGTTGTTAATAGTTATTGTTGATGCACACATGTCTATAATTATTCATGCAGTTTAAATGTCTATTTCGTGTAGAGATGATTCAGAGATATTTTATACTCGTAAAACTTGTCTTCTACATTATTGAAAAAAATTATAATTACGACTAAAAATCGCTTTTGTTTCGATGTTAAACTGTCAGAAATGTTTTTTCTTTTTTGTTGACAAGAAGTGTCTACTTCAAATATATTTTTTATAAATTAGAGCACGAAGAAACGCTAGAATGCACAAACAGAACATTTCCGCGCTCATGTCAGACCCATTTTTAAAGATATAATTAAAAAAAAGAAAGAAATAATTTAATTTACATATAAAAAACAAAAAGATATACGTGAAGGTAGTAATAAAAACTTCCAGAATAACATACAACTTTAACGCTGACGTTTTGCCAAATGTACAGGCCTTAATTAACCAATTCCTGATATTAGATGAATAAACAAATAGTTATATATATATAAGATCTTTTTTATAGAACACAGCAGTGTGGACAAACTTACTGATAACGATTTACTTGCGACATACTGAAAGTAACATTTTTTTATGATAAAGAAAAAAAAACGCTGTCAATGAATTTTCAACGAAACATTTCTTTTAGTTTTCTCTTTGGAGGAAAGATCAGTTTTTGTGTGAAGAACTTATTTGTAAAAGTTCTTCCAAGACAGTGTGTATAAAATAATGTTAAACTATCAAACAAGTAAATGAATAAATTTATAATTAAACTGTTTCACTTAAAATGTCAATGAACTCTGCTGGTTTAGGACAGTGTTAAGGCAATTGACATTTTTTGCTGTTTCTTAGATTTGAACTCATTGCTACGCGCATTTGGAAACTAAACATTTCAGTGAAATTATTTACGATATATGTTGCGCGTCGTTATGTGTATAAAAAAAAAAGAATGATTTAAGCTTCCTGTGCGCGACAGAGCGTATAAAAAATTGCTCATTGAAGCAACTGTTCTTAGAGCTCGTCAGTTTCTCTTGTGCAAGTTTGTCGAGAAATGTTTGATACAATTTTCGAATATGTTTAAAGAAACAGTGTGGACGGGTGGCCAGCTCTTCTACCCGAGTGCGTACACAGAATTCTATTCATTTAGAATTCTATTTATCGAACACCCATTAAAGATTATTGGTATGAAATTTATACGTAATTCACACGTGTAATCACTCATATGAAAAAAGAAAAAAAAATATAAACGTCATATAAATTAATCTTTAGAACAATTTCGAATTCGTTTTAAAGATGAAAAGAAGCGAGTTAAAAAAATAGTGAGACTATTATTTACTCTCGTCGAAAAAGTATCTTAATAAATGTGTAATCCCGGCCGCGGCCACCCAGCAGCCCCGACGGAACAATCGATGCAATTTTAGCAGGGTTTTATACGAAAACTTTGGAGAAACTGTAGTAAAAGATTGTAGCTAGAAAGTTACTCACACCGAGACTTTAGAGTCCAATAGACTCTCGCGTCTATTGAGAATTGAAATTTAATTATATCGTACTTGGTACTTAGGTCGTACATATATGTGTGAATGTGTGTGTATAAAATATATACATGGTATGTATGCACACACACACACACACACACATACACTCTCGTGTAGAAACGTTAGTCCGAAAGCGAGACCGTAAAAGCAAGATAAACGACGGAAGTAATGTATAGACGGTATGTAGAGAGATTTAATTAATGTAGTCAGGTGTAACAAACAGATTCCACATGTTCATTCGAGAGAACGTGTTTGAGAGAAACGTTTGAGGATACTAACTACGTCAGAAATTTTTATATAAAGCTTATTTTTGCGCGCGATGTACAAGTCGCGCTTACAAAAACCGAGCGAGAAGATTTAGTGCGAATTCAATGTGATCTTGTCTACGTAGGATGTGTCGCAGCTTGGGTTTTGCTTGCGATGTAATGAAATTTCAGACTTGGCGTCGTTTTCTCTTTCTTTGAAACAACAACTTGGATACAGGAACGATAGTAAAAAAAACAAAAAAAACAAACAGAACAAAAAAAAGAAAAGAAAAAAGTGGTCGCATAAAGGATCTACAGGTAGATCTTTCCAGTCTCTAAAACGATCCTCATGACTCGTAATAATCAACGAACTACATCAACAAAGTGTGTTGTACCGAGATAATGAGAGTCCGATACGTATCAGCACTATCTCGCTGAAATGTTGGAGATCCTACTTGAGAATGTTACAAGTATCTGGTAGCAGATACTTTTCAACAGCCAAATGTCGCAAGATAAGATTATCTTGTCACGATGCAACGGCCTACAAAAAAAAAAAAAATACATTCATGTATTCATCGAGACTATTATTCATGCTGCTACTGACCACAAACAGTACATTTGTATCGAAATACACTTCGAGTTTCATGAAGAATTTCACGCACAATAAATAATGTACACATTAGCACAACGTTTTCGTTTTTCGCAATTTCGTCGTTAACGATATATCCAGATATTTCTGATGATGCAAACACCAATAGAGGAGTAAAACGAAGGAATACAATTGAACACCTTGTGTGACATCAAAATCATCTCAGTGATATGTGAGAAAAGTGGAAATGAAAAATACAAATTTCGAGAGAAATAAAAAACAGAAAAGACTGGAGTGCGTTCGAAGAAAAATATTTTTTAGCGTAATTAGAATAAATCATTAGAAGAGATACTCTTTTGTTCATCAAACTTTTTCGCGAATTTGCGTACAACATGTATTTCGCCATTTGTTCCTACGACCGAAGAGAATCGCATTTGCTAACATCAATCAAGCAATTAGTACCGAAGAGACAGAAACTGTCTCTAACGTAACACACACACACACGTAAACACAAAACTCGCAAAGTATGCGTTTGCGGTCGCGTCCTCTCTGTAGATGTGTTTATTGTTTTCGAATAAAAATGAAATATATTTGTGTTACTGCAATATATATCTACATTGTAATTTATTTACTCTTACCTTGACACCCTCGACAGCAGATTTAACTCGGCGTGATAATCGCAAAACTGACAGGACACTTTGAAAGTTCTTCAGGCGTCCATCATTTTGTTGCTCACAAATACAACTTCATCCAAATCAGTAAAAACTCGTCTATTAGCGTTACCCGCTAATTAGATGTCACGCGAACGTCCGATACTTGCGTGGACTACGGATATTAACGCGAAAGACGATAACAATCGCGAGAAAAAATTCGTAGTCCTGCTTCATCTTGCGCGTCAACTTCACGACTGTCCGCCGACAATCGAAGGCGCGCGATATTTCGAGAATCGAAATATCGAATCGACGCGCGCGCACGGAATGGAAACCAAATCAATCGGTAAAGTAGCATTTTTATTCATATGGTGTGTGCAGTTTGCGCGCACCAACACACGGACATCGTGGCGCTTGTGGGCGGGAACGCAAAATGACAGAATGTGCTCTCAAGCATTCTCCGATTAAATCTCTGTTTATTTCCAAATTGTCAATTAACTGATGACCCACTAGCCGTTGTAACACCAAGCCACAATTGTCAATTAACTGACGAGTTTGTGTTTCGACGAAAAATGGATATCGGAGAACTGTTGTCTTACAAAGTGTGTATCACCGTTTCTTGTAATTGTTTTTATTGCATGTTATTTGTGTTTGCAAGTAAACAATACATAAACAACGAAATTTGAAGATGACAATTTTAACTGATACCTGTGTAGCCTCCGAATACGCCGAAAAGACCGACAGCAGGGGAAGAGGATGACGAGGACGAGTGGGAGAGTACGAGGAGACCGAGGAAGGTGATCAAAACGCCGTACCATGCACGTCAACGTCAGCCGAGAGAAGTTGAAGTGATGTCACCCAGGAACAGCGAACCTCCGACCCCCGTCAGGAACGCTGTACCCTCTACGACTCACGAAGTGGTAGAACCGCAATTAACGGAAAAGGAGAAGCAAGATATCTTAAAGTACGTGGAAACCGAAGCTCCCGAGGTTGAGGTACTGGACGAAGCAACGCTCAAACGCATGATTCTCCTGTTCGAGAAGAGAGCTCTTAGAAATCAAGAGATGAGAGTTAAGTTTCCAGATCAACCCGAAAAGTATGTGCACACACAAAAAGTTTAATGTTTTCCTAAACAAAAGATCTTGGAAAATGTGCATTGTAAGAATTCCTCTATTTGTTTTTTTAACAATGCAGATTTATGGAATCCGAGGTTGAATTACATGAAACTCTGCAAGAACTTCATATCATAGCAACTAATCCGGATCTGTATCAACTGATGGTAGAATTGGGTGCTGTGCCTTCCTTACTTGAATTATTGTCTCATGAAAATACAGACATTGCAGTTGGTGTGGTGGATCTCTTGCAAGAATTGACTGATGTCGATATATTACACGAGAGTCAAGAAGGTGCAGACACACTCATAGATGCTTTATTAGAACAACAAGTTTGTGCTCTTCTAGTACAAAATCTCGAGAGGCTTGATGAAGGGGTGAAAGAAGAAAGCGACGGCGTTTACAATACTCTTGGTAAATGTTTGCCGAATGATTATTATTTTTAATTTTAAAAGTTTTTGATGGAAATTAATTTATGATTGCGTTTTTTAGCTATTTTTGAAAATCTATTAGAGTTCAGGCCAGATTTATGTGCCGATGCTGGGAAACAAGGTTTGATGCAATGGTTGTTACGTCGAATCAAAACAAAAGCACCTTTCGATGCCAACAAACTTTACGCAAGTGAACTTCTATCGATACTTTTGCAACATACGCCAGAAAATAGACTTCTCTTAGGTGACTTAGATGGTATTGACGTTTTGTTACAACAATTAGCTGTATGTATTTATTTGCACTTAAAAAAAATAGTACATTAAGAAGTCAAGTTATTTTTACGTTAATTATTTGCAGTATTACAAGAGACACGATCCACAGACTGCGGAGGAACAAGAGATGATGGAAAATTTATTCAACGTTTTATGTTCAAGTTTAATGGCCACTGTAAATCGCGATAGATTCTTGCGCGGTGAAGGGCTTCAACTTATGAATTTAATGTTACGGGAGAAAAAAATGTCACGTAATGGATCTCTCAAAGTGAGTTTATAATAAGTACGTTTACAAGATGCGAATTTTAAATTTACATCTACGAAACTTGTACAACAATTGCAGGTTTTGGATCACGCTATGAATGGTCCAGATGGAAAGGACAATTGCAGCAAGTTTGTAGATATTCTTGGGTTACGAACAATATTTCCTTTGTTTATGAAAACTCCAACAAAAAATAGAAAAAAGATGCTCACAGCAGAGGAACATGAAGGTATCTCTTAAATAGTTTACAAAAGTTCTGTAAAACATCAACAATGAATGTATCGTAGAAAACTAATGTAACAACATTGCAGAACATGTGATTTCAATCATAGCGAGTATGTTGAGAAACTGCAAAGGGCAACAGCGACAAAGACTTCTTAGTAAATTTACAGAAAATGATTACGAGAAGATAGATCGATTAATGGAGTTACATTTTAAATATCTTGAAAAAGTAGAAGAAGTAGAAAGAAATGGAAAGGTACATGTACACGTGCACTTATAATTTTTTCCAATTATAGATCAAGATTTTATAACTTATTTATGTTTATCATAAGGACGACGAAGACGAAGAAGAATCCTATTTGAGAAGATTAGATGGCGGTTTATTTATATTACAGTTAGTAGATTATGTACTTTTAGAAGCTTGCACCGGGTGTCCGCCTGCGGTTAAACAGCGAGTGACGAGAATTTTGGCGCAGAGAAGAGCGTCTCTTAAAACAATTCGGCATATTATGAGAGGTATGATGAGTCGCGATGTGTATTGTAACTGTAAATTTTTTCGTAAATGTATTTTTTACCAATTTTCTGTATACTCATTGTCTTTTCTTTAAATTAGAATACGCCGGTAATTTGGGAGACGCTGGTGATGCAGAGTGGAAAGAAGCGGAGCAACAACACATCTTGCAATTAATCGATAAGTTTTAATATATACTTTTTACAAGGATGTAAAAAATTTCGAAAGTCTGACAACAATTGTAATAATAAAAATTTCCTATAGATACCATTTAATCTTATTGTCTGGGTTATTTTAATCGCTCGTTTGCGATTGATCTTCCATTAAACTTTCGTTCGGACTACATGTGATAGCACCTTTACTACACAAATGTCTGCTATCCCCTCCACCAGTACTTTAGATGTCAAGATCTTTGTGTTCGATTCGCAGTCTAGTACAAGTACAGAGTCTATGTATAAAATGCCGCAAAGTGTTTTGTTTCACACAGTTTCACATCTGCACAAAACCAAGCAAAGTGTTTGGTTCTTGATTCTGCTAATTGCGATGAACAATCAGCACTGACATCGGTGATGTTTTTTAATTTATTCTTTTTATACGAAAATAAAAAAATCAAATCAACTTGTATTTTCTGCTAGAAAGTTTCACCAATAAATGCATAGTAACAATGACAGCTGAACAACTAAAAAGTTATCAGCAGTTGTTGTTAAATGTTTTAACACAGGTATGTGTAATTATTTATATACATTTGTGTTTTCAGAGAATTATATGTGAAACGTATATAATGTCAGCCAATTACATTAGCTTCTGTACTTAAATTATATGTAAATAAAAATTGCTACATTACAGAAGTTGGAACAAAATGACAAAGAGACTAAAACGTGGAGTGACTATAAAAAAAGGCATAAAAAAGTAATTGAAGGGCTCCAAGTATATCCATTATCTCTCTCAGAAAATTGTATGGTACCTATTGGCAAGCTAGCTTTGATGAGAGGAAAATTAACTCATACTAATGAAATTTTAGTATGTTTGGGAGATAGTTATTTTGCAAAATACAGTGCATCGCAAGCAATAGCATTATGCAATAGAAGAATAGCAAGTAAAAATATTGTACTTTTCTTTGATATTTTATATGGCACTTTTCTATGTGGCACTTATTTTTTATTTTTTTTTTTTTTTATCAGAGGCTGATGAAATGTTGAAGAGATTAGAAACCGAAAGAAACTTAATTGAAGCAAGACAAATTCTTCCATTGGAACATGATATTTTTGGAGAAGAAGACAGAAAAGAAATAGTAGAATATGTAGATGAAGATGAACTTGAGAAATGGAGAAGTAAAGAATATATAAAAGAGTTTTTTTAATAATAATCTTCACATTAATGTGCTAGTTAAAACGAAAATTGTATATGTATACATTTTTAGTGCAACATAAGCAGCATATGAAAGAATATCGTCAAAAACTTGCAAAAACAAAAGAAAAATCGGATATTTGTACTGAGGAAGATCTTGCTAAAAGGCTTGATGAATTGGAGCTGGAGGAAGAGCTGGAAGATGAAATATACAGGTTGAGTGTAAACGAAGTTCTCTTATACAAAACAAGTATATTTTTACTGTTTGTAATTGTATAATTTTACAGATTGGAAGCTCAACGAAAAAAATTCTATGGTGATGATTTGAATGAAGGTGAAGTTTATGATGAATCAGAGGAAAGTGCATCTGAGTCTGATGAAAGTACCGACGAGATGATTGAAGAAGAAGAATCAAAGAGATCGAAAGATAATCAAATGAGTGAATCCGACATAGATACATCAGATATCAGTTCTAAAACAACTCAAGATAAAACAATTAATACTATAGAGGATGTGCGATCCAATTGCACTGTAAATTCTGATGAAGAAAAGTCGAGCGAAAGTTGTTTATCTGAAACTAAAACCACAGTTGGAGATACAAAAAAGAGGAAAGTGTCTTTCTTTGTTGAACCATCAATTGAAAAAGATGAAACCACAGAAAGAGAAACAATATCTCAGGAATTTTGTTCCGGTATGAAGCAAGACGACACATGCGCTCAAAACTCCACAGATGATATCGTTAGAATCACTTTTTCACATTCATCCCATAGTCCGAGTACATCAGCATTGACTAGTACTGAAATACAAAGTCCAGCAGATATTTATAAAATGTTCAATACCTACAAGTCTATCTTGAAAAGATCTCCGAATGATTTGGTTTCCAATCCCATTCCTCCTTTAAACGACCATGACAGTACAGACGATGAAGACAAGGACGATTCTGCGAAACACTCCGCATACGATTCTGTGAGTGAAACTAATAAATTATGTACATAGTAATGTGAAAATGGATATCAATTTACAATATGTAAATATATTTTGTAAATTTGCGCAGGTGATCACGGAAGTCCGAGAAAATCAATTAGCAAGTAGTACCGTGGAGAAAAGAGAAGAAAAGAAAATTGTGAGCAAATTTAAACTCGAGCGTGCTAAAAGAATGAAGTAACATTCGAACGAGTATATTGATTTCAAGAAGTCTTTTGTTTACATTGCATGTACATATAATATAAATAAAGTATACATTTTTACGAGCGCAATTCACTTAAATGGCATTTTAATAAAACAAAAAGTTTTTACACAATAAAGTAACTATATTATAAAGATAATATAGCACAGTCACATAAGTGCAATATAAATTTTTCGTACGATGAACTTTACATTTTATAAACTCGTGAATACTCGAAATCTCTCAAATCTCTGGGATGATAAACAACATCTATATACACAACATGATAACAGAACATCTTCAGTTATGTTTATTTCCCACAGATAGAATGAATGAATCTGTTTATTTGTAGGACAAGATACAGGAAAAATATTTGGTAATAAATGTAGTCATAGTTACTGTCTAATGCAACGTTAATTCTATGTTGAAAACAATCCACTAGATTACTCTTTGATATTTTTATATAGGTGCTTTTTCGACCAATTTGAACCAGTGGCCGCACTCACAACGGCGCGGAGGACCTTGATGCAACCACATCCAATTTACGTGTAATGTATCCTCGTCACAAATGCATCCCATCATGCGACTTTCAAATGCACTATAGACTATATTGGGATTCTCCTTTGTGCTGACTGGTCGTCGCTTTATAGTTATGTTATAAGGATCCTAGAAAAGTATTACAGATTATTTTTACCGCGTGCAAAACGCTCGTGTTACCACGCTCACCACAAATTATTTCTGTCTGTTGAGGACAACCAGAATACACAAGTCTGTAAAAATTGTTCTTGTTTTGCGCAAATATAAAAACGCACTTCCTTATCTCACTTGAGTACTTCAAGCACTATCTTATCGAGATTTTTGTTGCTTTTTGTTTCAAGATATGCCAGAAAAAAAAAAATATCACGACGTAGTAACACAAGTTGTATCATTGACGTATCTTTCCAAAATTGCAAAAAAAAATGTCGAAATGTGATATTGCGCGCGCGTGCAAAGCCAAATGTATTATGTAGCTAAAATAGAAACATCGTGACTTACTTCGTTGCCAGCTAAACGGGCGAGCATCTCCCTTTTCTCCATACCGGTTGCATGATCAAGCGGATCAGCGACTGTCAAAAGAAACACACAGAAATGAATTCGGAAACTTATCGTCGCGCGCAAAAAAAATTATGATGAAAAATACCGGATCGTGAAAGTCAAAATTGATGCGGGAATAATTATTATTACGTAATATTAGAACTGGCGAAAACACGTAAAAGCATTTCTAAAGCGACAACGTGTTACGTCGTGGGACATTTACATTTTTTCTGAGCGCATGCTAAACTGTAAGAAATCGGTCGTCGACATGTGCGTAGAACGGTGCGAGCGCATAACCATGCCATTTTCCAGGGTCCGTACGGGATACCGCACCACTAACGTATTCTACTCGGCGTACGACAGATGAGATAGAGAATCGCCGTCATTCCTTCGGACTCAAGGTCTGTTCTACAACGAGACGTTGCGCGCGAAATTCGCGGTAAAGTTCGAAAAGGCGGGAAACGAACTGCGCTGGACGAACCGCGTATCAGGATTAAGATTCGATTTACATTTAACCAATCGAAATAAAGAAAACTAGTCTGGAGTTTGATGAACTTTGCTCTGATTGGTCGAATTTTCAATGCTGAAGTTTGACGAGTTTTAAACGAGGAAAAGAGACAGCAGAGGATCGACCAATCGAAACGCGTTGTGTGAACGCGACTTTAAGATCCTCGGCCTTGAACTTTGGTGGCTATTCTCAGGACTTTCTATGTTCTCAGCATTACAGGTGGGGTTCAGGTGATCGGTTTCAATTTCGAGATCAATAGTGAACTGTCATTAGCGGAGGCCCTCCGGGGCTGCTCCGGAGCGATTTAAACGTTGAAGACACGCTCGTCCGAATCAACTGTTGTCGATACAATTACTGGCGTATGCGAGCGAAACGCAACTTGCTTAATTGCAACGACAATTGACAGTTTCAAGATGGTTGCGAACGAGAATCTGTTTTTCTCCAATGCCGTCCAGCAATTAGCGAGATGTTTAGCCGCTATCAAACCCACACCGTGGGAGAAGGTACGTTTTAAATTGTTTCGAGAGACTTTTCCAGCGCAATGTCGTTTTCACACGCGGCTGTCATTTGACGTTTTCAATGATTCGAAGTGTCAAAGTTAATCGGACCTGGAAATGTCACTTTTTTCTCTCTCTCTTCTTCTCTCTCTCTCTCTCTCTCTCTCTCAGTGACATTCCGACACATCACGCTGTGACATAATCCGAAGGACGCTTTTTTATCCAGTCTAGAAATTTTAATAGCTGAGACGCATGACAGTTAAAAAATGCCATCATCTCGCAACCTGATTGTCCGGTTTGATCTTAATTTATTATTGATGCTTGCAGGTAGCCAAATTATACAAATTATGTCCGCAAGATTCGGCTCAGGGTATATTCCGTTTGGATCAGAGAGGACAGGACGCAACCATTGCGTTGGGAATTTATTTTCTGGAATCCGGTCTGCAGCACAGAGATCGGATTTTGCCGTATCTGCTCAGATTGTTGCGCGGTCTTCCAAAGGCGGTCTGGCGGGACGAAATAAAATGTTCGGTCACCGAGAGAGTTCCCGTTGCCGAACGTTTCAGCTTCTGTCTGAATACGTTGCTGAGCGACGTGGCGGTCAGATGTGAACCGGCGCGAGAAGAGATTATCTCAACACAAGTTGAGATACTAGCGATTTTGACAAATCTGATACGTGGATGTAAAGATCAGAACAGCAACAGAGGTTTGCAAGCGAAAAGTAAATATTAAAACAATGTACATATAGTGATACGATTTTGCTGTTAAGGATTTTCAAGAATTAAACGTGAAGAAAGAACTTTTTCTAAATAATTGAAAAAAAAACAATACTATTGTTTTTCTTCCGTGAATTAAACGTATGTGTGTGTGTGTGTAGCTCCAAGACAAATTTTTTTCCTGACTTTGGAAATTTTGTTTCAGTATCATTGTGCAAATGTCTGGTTCCGGTGCTGATCGGTCTGGCGAGATCGATGGGTCGTTTCGCTTATATGGATCCGCCGTTGCTGTGTCGAATTTTTCCAAGAAAGGAAACTCCTTCGCCAGCAAACTGCTCGGAGAGCCGTTCGATGTCGGACAAGAAGCAACACAGCTTCTCGAACTTCAGACCCATTATTCCTCGATCTCTGAGCGGTAACTTTCATTCGTGTATCGACACCACCTTATCCGGCTATGACAATTACGATTATCAATGTGGCAAGAGGCCGTCTCTACAGTCCTTTCTGTCGGTGCCGTACGATCCGACGACGTATTTCTTCAGCCGCTACGGTTCGAGCTTCAATCAGTTGACGCAAATGCGCTGCAACGAGAGTCCCGAGAGAAGAGCCGGAATGCAGTTTACCGTCGTGCATCTGCAGAGTGTATTGGCTCTGGCGAAAAAGCTGCTCACCAAGGAGATACTGACGTTTTTGGACGAAGAGGCGCAACAGGTCTACAATTCCGGCCAGGTGCACATATATCCTTATCGCACGTTCAGCGAGACGATGAATCTGGTAATGGTGGCTCTGTTGCGCGAGCTGCTGCAGCATCAACGTGACTTGCCGGCCCCGTTCACGAAAGACGTGCAGGAGTTCGTCAAAGGATTGTTTCTCTCGGGACAGACGGAGTTGCAGTCGCGGCAGCACGACGCGAGCGAGCGCGAGGACATCGATACGAATTTCCGTACTGTGAATCGCTTCAAGGTGAACGTGATGGCCAATTCCGCGTGCGTCGATCTTCTCGTCTGGGCGATCGGTGACGAAGCAGGTACGCACACGTGTGTTTGTCAATCGAAAAAATTACGAGCCGATTATAAAGGCGATTTGCTAAGATTAGAAAAATCGCGACAGAAAATGATCAGTGGAACAATATGTTGTGAATATGTAGGCTTTTTTTTTTTAAAAAAGAATTCTCGCTTTATTTTTCCAGTATCCGATGAATATGATTTGTCCGCGCTGTGCGCAGATATCAGTTCGATGCTGATTGGCAAGGGTATATTTGCTTTACTCTTGTGTGTTACGTACATATTTCCCCCTTGTTAACATACACGCGCTATTGTAATTACATTATTTAAGTATTAACAAGTGACCAGTTTGCTTGGTGCCAAGAATAATTTGCTGACCGCTCCCTCTCACACACGTTTTTTAATTGACACATTGAATTGGCGTAATAAATCAATCTAAACTCTATTTTTGTCGTGAATTTTGTTCACGAAAATTTTGTGTGTATTTAAATTATATATATATACATTTTTTTAAATAGTATACGTATAAATTTTTCTCACAGATTCTCACAAAGTTTTCCCTAATATGCCGTAATACCTAACGTCACAACAATAACGCAGCGTGTTGATAATCTTCTGTAAACAGAGGCTGTGTGTCGATTTCAGGTGCGGATAGTTTGTGCGGACGGCTCGTGGAGAAGATCAATTCGAATCACGGTCCCAAACTTGTGTTAGCTCACATGCCGTTGCTGATGGTTTGTCTCGAGGGATTGGGGAAATTGGCACAGAAATTTCCTAACATAGCTCATAGCACGTCTATTTATTGCTTGCGAGACTTTCTCATCGCTCCGTCGCCTATTCTTCTCAAACTGCATCGACAGCAAAGTGAATGTTCTGTGAAGGAACATCAGTTTAAGGTGCTAGGTAAACTGTTTTCTTATCTCAGTGTTAATTATGTACGATTATTTTTGTAAATTAATTTTGGAATTGTATACGTATATGTGTGCGCATTTGAGCAGTTCAAGGAAAAGAAATAAGCGACACGAAGCAAACGACGTCGTCAGTTCAAACGGCGTTTGAGAAGCTTCGCGACGCAGCCATCGGCAATCTCTGCATCGCTCTGGAAGCCGCGCACTCAGTAAATCCCGACTGCGTCCTAGCGCTCGTTGCCAGCGTTTCGAACAGATTGTACACCGCGGACATATGTGACGGGTATGATTCGACGATAAATAGAAAAAAAAACGTTTAAACTTGATCAAAAGAACTTGAAGTAAATTTGTAATTTCCAATTTGTAATTGAAGCGAAAGCGATGAAAGACTGAAGAACGAGGTGATCTCAAAGAACATTGTGATCATGTTGGGCCACGTGGCCGTGGCGTTGAAGGACATCCCGAAGACAATGAGCACAATCTTTCCGTTCTTTCAGCAAATCTTTTGTCGCACTCCCAGCGATCTCGACTTCCTCATAGTCGATCAGTTGGGCTGCATGATTATTGCTAAATGCGAACCAAAGGTAAGTGGGACTCGTAATATCATTAATAAAAGCTCTCTTCTATTAATTAAACTGTGTATGTATTTAACTGTACGTGTAATTTATTAATTAATTATATATATTAATTTTTTTTTAAGATTTACGAAGGTATAATGCAGATGTTCTCCATGTCTTTGGGCTCGAGCACGGCGACATATGCCTCGAACGACGATCGCAAACAATACTGTCACGTTTCTAAAGCGGTCACTAACGCGCTGGCGAACATAGCGGCAAATTTGCAGGGCGAATCGGAATTGAACGACTTGCTGTTACATCTCCTGGAACTTTTCGTGCAGTTAGGGCTCGAAGGTAAACGCGCGAGTGACAAATTGCCGAATAGCATTGCTGCGACGGTAAGCTTGAATATATTCGTATTGTAAAAGCACGCGAGAAGCCATTTAAAAAAAATTTATTTTACATAATATTCAGAGAGCAGCTAGCAGCGCCGGAAACCTGGGTGTGCTCATTCCCGTGATTGCGATATTGGTGCGACGTTTACCGCCAATCAGACATCCGCAGAAGCGGCTTCTTAAACTCTTCAAGGACTTCTGGTTGTACTGCGTCATAATGGGATTTGCCGCGGATTATCCCTCGCGCTTGTGGCCGTCCGAATGGTATGAGGGGGTTAAAGAAATCGCGGTCAAATCACCCTATCTCATTTCGCAGACCAGTGCTCGTCTCGAGATGCGAGAGCTGCAGTACACGTCGGCAGTTCGAAACGACAGCGTTTCGTTGAACGAGCTCCAAGAGCTACGGAGTCAAGTGCTAAAGATAAGCACCCGGTATGATTTACTCAACATCTTTTTCTGAAATTACGACATGTTCTTTCGATTTCAAATTCGGTTAATAACTGTTTTCCGTGCGATTTTCTTCTAGTACAAATGACATATCAGCGTACGTAACTAAACTGCAGTTCGCGCAGTGCACGTACTTGCTATCCGTTTACTGGTCGGAAACGTTGCGCGTGGCCAACAGTCCTGAACCGAGTCTGCAGCCGATAATGGAGTATCTCTGCGACACCGATTTGCAAAAAGACAAGAGCGGCATGTGGCAGTGCATATGCTGCGTGGCGGATTCGGTTTTCGCAAAATTCAAAGACGTGATGCAGCGTAAACCGAAGGACGAGCAACGTGAAAAGGAACTCGAGAATCACGCGCAGTTTCTTCTGGTGCACTTCAATCACGTGCACAAACAGATCAGACGAGTGGCGGACAAATATCTCAGTGCTTTAGTGGATGCTTTCCCGCATCTGTTGTGGAACTGTAAAGTTTTATGGAGTATGTTGGATATATTGCAGGTACTTGTCTTATCGCGTGTCTGGTACGCGTATAACATCACTTGTTTTATTTTTATACGTGACTTGTTTTAGATTTTATCGTATTCGTTGCAACTTGATCCGAACGAGGAAACTCCAAGTCTAAGAATACCTAACACACCGTATAGCATCGAGTTGATGAACACTATTGAAGCAAGAGAGGTGTGTGATATCATTTACTACATGCGCGAAAAATAATATTTGGCGAAATATATTCTCTCTACAAATATGACGTGTCTTGTAGATTATCGTGAAGGATTTTACCGCGAGATGTAAAGGTATAGTGCAGGAGGCTATGAAATGGGCTCCGCAGGCCACTAGATCGCACTTACAAGAATACATCAATCAGATACCGCCATCTGGCATGCGGCATTATTCCGGTTTGTCGCTCGCCATTGATTCGGTCCTCGAATTCGTGGACACCACAATATCTACGGTAGTTCCGGCAAATGTGCGTATCAATGTTGATGGCGATTTTTCTTCCATGTTTGACGTATCACAACGTTTCATTAAAAAAAATATTTTACAGACAAATTCGTTGGATAGGAGACCACGTGGTCCGAAAGGCGCGAGTTCATGGCTACTCTCGATGATGTCAACGAGATCGTGGCACGCCGGCGAGGTGGCCGGCATGCTTGCTCTCGCGCGTACCGAGTCACCGACGGCGGAAATGACTCTGGAAGAGTGCAGAGAGAAGGTCGTCGATAGACTGATCGCGGCAGTACGCCGTGCCTGTCAGGAACGCGACGATACCGCTTATCGCGGTTCTCTGTGGCGTGCTACGGCTCTTTTAATATCTATGCCTGGTAAATTTAATGTCTCTAATTAATCACATCGCGCATAGCTATTCTCGGGTAAGTAAATTCGTTTATTCGCGTTTTTTCAGGAATAAACAGACGATTGTTGCATACAGTTGCGTGCTCGCAAGTAGAACTTTTTACGACCGCGGCCATGACGACGGCGGTCGAATGCTGGCAGTGGATTCTGACCGTGCGTTTTGACCTGAAGTTGCGATTTCTGCAAGAAATGTTGCTCGCCTGGCAGTACACCGTCGACAAAAAAATGGGCCTGTTTGCGCCCAACGAAGAGGAAGTCAGTCCACTCGCGGTTTACGAAGGCTGCAAACTCGAACCGGATCCACCACACGTGAAGCCGCACGATATCTGGGTGACTTTTATAGTAGAACTTGTCGAGACGGCCAAATACTGCTGCCAGGAAACGGTCAACATGATCGCCGTGCTGCTACATCGCTCGTTGCCAATGAACGTTGGCTCGTCTGGCGAAGAACCTGGTATCAACCGACACGTTGCCGCTGTGGGCGTGCGTTTCAAACTTCTCTCGTGCGGCCTGGTGCTTTTACAAGGTGACGTTTTACCGAGGTAAGTCTAAATTTTTTCTTTTTGTCACACAACACAATGGCAATCGTGATAACAATCGGATATTCAATTATTCGAGCAGGACTTTGAGCAAAAATGTCCTGCGAGAACGCGTCTATTCTAACTGCTTGGATTACTTCTGTCGAGAACGTCAGTTGCCGACTCAAGAGATCGATCAGCTTAGCGAAGACGTAGTTACATTGATTCGTTTCTGGCAGGCAAGTATCATTGTGTAAATTAAAATTAATGTCTCTTAAGTTAGCCCACTTCTCATACAAAAACGCATACGCAACTGTATAAAAATAAGGTGCTAATTAACAGCTCAATTTAAAAATTTGGTGCTTGACTTATTTAGCAGAAAATTAAAATTAAAGTGGGGGAGGCTCACATGACATCAAACTAGCCTACCTGCCCCACATTACAAAACTATGTTTTTGGTTAACATCTTGACTGGTCAGGTTCATATTTAAGTCGAAAAACAAGTTTTATTCAATGGACGTAATTTCCTCAGGTGATGCATAGTGATAAAAAATACTTAATGATGACGGGAGTCGATAACGAGTTTGAAATAGTGCCATATCAAACCAGCACGACCGCGATGATCGTTCCAAGCGAGACAATGAGTTCTTTAGCTGCTACTTTGGCTCCTACGCCAAACGACTTTTCCAAGTCGTCCAGCAACGTGTGGATAAACACTATGCCGATGTCGACTAGTAGCAATACATTGGGCAAGCGCAGCAATCGCAGCAAGCGAGTTGTGAACGCCAACGTTCTCGTGAAAGATTATATCAAGAAGCGAAATTTAATTCTTGAGTTGTTAGCAGTTGAAATTGAGATGTTGTTGGTGAGTTTTCTATAAATACTTCACAAATGGATAGAATTTTTTACTGTTTATTGAGACAGTTATCTTTTAAATGTAATTATGTTATTTTGTCAAGGTCTGGCGAAATCCTAGCGCAAAAGCGGAACTTGTAGTGCAAGGAGAAGGTAGTATCGCAGATTGGCGTGCCAAGGGAATGAACGATCGTTGGCGTGAGTATACACGTCTCGCGTGGGAAATCAGTCCCATTTTGGCAATATTCTTGCCGGTACGATTGAAGAATCACGAAGTCATCATCAGGGAGATCTGCGGTTTGGTGCGTCTTAAACCCGTGCCGGTCATGCATGTGTCGGAAGCACTACAGTATCTTGTCACGACAGACACGCTGCTCAACGATGTACCTGAAGTAAGATTGCTGTTTAAGTAATTTCTTATAATATTGACTTGTTACGTCAGAAATGTGAAATATTAATTTTGTTTTAGTTAGTTTATATGTTAACATGGGCAAGAGTGTCTCCGATTCAAGCACTGGCGTACTTCTCGCGACAATTCCCTCATCATCCGATCTCGGCGCAATACGCTGTACAAGTGCTGGATAGTTACCCAGCCGAAGCCGTGCTCTGCTACATACCTCAGTTAGTGCAGGCTGTTCGTCATGATGCAATGGGTTACGTAATCGAATTTATCAAGAAGATCGCTAAACGATCACAGGTAACAAAAGTTGTAGATGAAAACTTAAACTGAAGATGAACACTGTAAACAACAAAGAAAAGATCATAATTGCTTTTGGCTTTAACTCGTTTCAGGTCGTAGCCCATCAACTAATTTGGAACATGCACACCAACATGTACATGGACGAAGATAAGCAGGTGAAAGATCCTGTGTTGTACGACGTTTTAGATTCGTTGACGAAAAACATACTGAACACGTTGTCTGGACCTGCAAAACAATTCTACGAAAGAGAATTTGATTTCTTCGAGAAGATCACCAATATATCAGGCGAAATTCGACCGTATCCAAAGGGACCAGAACGCAAAGCCGCGTGTCTAGAAGCTCTCGCTAAGGTCAAAGTACAACCTGGTTGCTATCTACCGTCGAATCCTGAAGCAATGGTTCTTGATATAGATTACAAAAGTGGTACTCCGATGCAAAGGTAAAGATTGAGAAATCTGGAACTAATTTTTTCTGTAATATTTTGTTCACTATTACATACTTTGGTTTTATATAGCGCTGCTAAGGCGCCGTTTTTAGCGCGTTTCAAAGTGCAAAGATATGGTATCAGCGAGCTCGAGAACATCGCATTAGCGGTTTCGACCAACGGAAAAATTGAAACCAAGAAAGAATCGGAAGAACAGACAGTGTGGCAGGCCGCTATCTTTAAGGTCGGCGACGACGTCAGACAAGATATGCTGGCCTTGCAAGTAATTAGTATTTTTAAGAACATCTTTCAGAAAGTTGGGCTGAATCTCTTCCTGTTCCCTTACAGAGTGGTTGCTACAGCTCCTGGGGTAAGAAAACTGTCAGTTGTTTGTTGTAAACGTATTTTTCAAGAACACAAATATTCCTTTACTTCTCTTATATTCATATTTTCAGTGTGGCGTGATAGAATGTGTGCCGAACGCGACGTCGAGAGACCAGCTTGGTCGTACGACAGACAGCGACATGTATCAATACTTCATTACGCAACACGGTGATGACACGACCAAGGAGTTTCAGAACGTTCGTCGTAATTTCGTCAAGTCGATGGCGGCGTACAGCGTGATCACGTATCTTCTGCAGATCAAAGACCGTCACAACGGTAATATCATGATAGACACTCAAGGCCACATTATACATATCGACTTCGGCTTCATGTTCGAAAGCTCGCCCGGCGGGAATCTGGGTTTCGAGCCCGACATCAAGCTCACCGATGAAATGGTGCTGGTGATGGGCGGCAAGATGGAGGCCGCGCCGTTCCGCTGGTTTATGGAACTGTGCGTGCAAGCCTTCCTCGCAGTCAGGTAAGCGAATACTTGATCGTGCTTCAAAAATCGATATTTCGACAAATAATTCTGTTTTATATATTATTAATAATTTTACTAACGTATCAATTAAAATGTTTCGGATAGACCTTATCAAGAAGCTATCATCTCCCTCGTCTCTCTCATGCTCGACACAGGATTACCGTGTTTCCGTGGGCAGACCATTAAACTTTTGCGCAGTCGGTTCGTGCCCACCGCCACTGATCGGGAAGCAGCGACTTTTATGATGAACGTAATACGTAGTAGCTACCTCAACTTCCGTACAAAAACTTACGACATGATACAGTATTATCAGAATCAAATCCCCTATTGAATTGTTATAAAACCAGAAAGTTTACATATACACACACTCCTATTCTTCTTCCTTTCCTCCTCTTTCCTTTTCCTCTCCTCTTCTTATCCTTCTTGTCATTGTCAGCGATGCTTTGTGCTCGCTACAACTGTTGTTATAGGTAGACTAGGGTGGTGCATTATTAGAAAAAGATGTAATTGTTGACTTTGTGAAACTATGTACAAATGTATCGGTGTCAAGATTATTTTTTTCAATTTCACGAGTTTCTCTCGCGAAAATGTCTTTGCTCTTTCTTGTATGGTGTATGTGTGT
>QVNV01021277.1:0-24977 GCA_014825455.1 Pseudomyrmex pallidus | reverse complement strand
TATAGGTTTTAGACCTTTGTTGGCTGAGTCACTCAAGAATTAATGGATATTTTTTGTTAAAGTAGAATCTAAAACGTAACTATAAAAATATATTTAAATAACAATCAATAAAATTGCAAACATTTAAGAAACTTAAAAAATATAATGTAATATGCTGTATTTGTGTATGCAAAGCAATTTTTTGATTATTTGACAAAATACTTGTCAAAAGTGACACAGCCACAGTCTTCTCTTCGAAAGATACGTCTTGAGGATTAAACGGATGTCTGCGCAATTCGGAAATTAATAATTCTGTTACGAACGTACAGAAATCACACGCAAATTAATAATTCCCTTGTGGAATCGTGTTATTTGTATAAAATTGATTCGAAATATTCATCAAAATAAGTTTTTGTTTTTTATGTTTGCGTATATTTTGAGTTTGTCTTTTCTTCGACGTGTTACACGCCCTTTCCGCAGCTACGCGAGCGGCTCGTAATAAATAAAAGATAGCGTATTCAGGAGTAAAATTGTCCACGGCAATAAAAACGCTCGCCACGAGCTGGAACCGCGAAATGTTTGCGCGGTTATGTAGTAAAAGTGTCTTCGCTGCATAACTATAAAATAAAGGAGCGTGGTCCGATGGAGTCGGCTAGGTAGAGCGAATCGAAAACGCGCGAGGAAAGAAGCGAGAGAGGTGTAAGGTGTCGCGAGTTGGAAAGAGAAAAGGAGAGAAATAAGAGAAAGAAGAGATGCATGCGCTTGTGTCCGACAACGGGAAGAGAGTGGGAGAGAAGAGAGGAGAGAGTGTCGTATTAACATCTCATAGCAATGTGTATAAACCCGCCGGTCATTTCACTATTTAACGGGTCTCCCCATTATATAGCTCGCGATAGTACGCATCGTATATTTCTGTGGTGCCAACATGTGGAAGCGCGATATCTTCACGCGCACATTAACACACCAGAAGTACCATAAAATTATACACAGAGATTGACAGGTCGACAGAACTTAATATTTTTATTGCACTTTCTCATCTTTTAACGCTACAGGGATTTATTACGAATCTTTTGTCCTGTATAATTTTTAATAAAATAATTTCGTCACGTTTACGTATATCAAGATAAAAATATCTTTTTATCACCGTACAGCATATAGTGACTTAGAAAGCGTGTCTCTCTATTTAAAAAAAAAAAATAATAATTTGACTCTGTCGAAAATAAATTTACAAATTTATTGAGTGTCAATGGCAAAACAACGCACTGCCAATAGGTGCGAAGACCGCGCACGTGCTGCGTCCGGTTGCTAGTGCATGGATCATTTCGGTGTTTAACGAGCTTGCATTACGGCGGATATATATTGTACTTCGTGTCTCTTTAATACCATGTGTGCAGGTGGGCGCCTTCACGGCGTCTTCGGTAATGTTTGTGTCGCTCGTGCAGCGCACGCTGCCGACAGTAAGTATTAAACCATTGCCCGGTTGTAGAGCGGTCGCTATAAAGCAAATGTTAACACCTTGGCTCCGCCGCCGCCTCGGTCTCCTCTCCGTGTATTTCCTCCGTCTCCGCTGCTTCTCTCTCGTCCAAGTCCTCGCCATATACACGCATTACCTTCTGTAACAGCGCCTATTCAACACCAAGCCGCCGTTTCTATTCTCACATCCAGCGCCTCAGAAACCGAACGACCGGCCAGAAGTCTCGACATGCAGTTCGAACCACGAGGGTTTCGCTTAATGCCTTGATTCCAAATCGTTTCAAAGGATTACATTTGATCGTCGTTGTGTTCGGAACAACACTCCGAATACGCGCCCCGATCTTCTTGCGATCTACTTATTTATTCTCTCTGTGTAAAATCTGATTTGTCTTCTTTGGTTTCGAGATTTTTCTTCGTGTTTTGTTTTAAAAAATAAGTTTTTAAAACAATTTTTACCTTTACACATTCTATCTCGCGCACGGGTATTTTACGACGGAGACCGCGATTACATGGAGCGGTGCTTCAAGAAAGTCAAAACTAGTTTTGTGAAGTTTCGACGAGTCTTCAAATTATTTAATCGACAAATTTTACGATCTTGCCCGGCTTATCCTGGAAAATCACTCTCCACCGCCATCCCGACAAGACTCTCGGTATCACCACCTTCGCGCAAACTCGGACCATCTCTATGCAGACACCCTATAATCTTCCTTAGGGCTTAGCTTCCTGTAGCTCGGAACATAAGATCGACGTACCTGGAACTCGACATCCTGTTCCGAGCGAAAGGAGTTAGAAGTTCCCAGCAAGCTACCTTGATTAGAGAACCCTCTCCACCTCTTCTTGTCGCTTCCACTTCGTCTTGTAATAGAAAAGGGGAAAGCCAGGAAGGAGGATATGCGTCATCTCTTACGAGGGCCAGTTGGCAAGCTCGTTCGTTAGCTCCAAGATGAGGCGTGTTCGCGGAAGAGTAACACGCCGCTGTAGTATAGAGAGACGCAATGACGGCGAGAGAAAAACCATGTACAGGAAGAATTAGGAAGTCTCAGTACCTTTGACCTTTACCCTCGAAATATGTCTTTCACGTGCAAACTTCGCGCAGAACATGTTAGCGCGTTTCTTTTTATGTTTAATATTTCTAAAAAAAACGCGCGCTCTAAATTTTCTCACACTAAAAACTGACTTTGAAAATTCACATGGGTATTTGGAAATGTGCTACAACAATGTTATTATGTGGAAAGTAAGCATACGCGTGTGCAGTCGAAGGCTGCAATACGAGTCATATCGGTCGGGTCAGTGCTGCGGTATGTGGAGGATAAAAAAAAAAAAAAAATTGTAATGAATCGAGGGGAGGTTTAGAGAAGAAGGAAATAAAAGGAAGAAAGCAATTACGAGAAGACGAGCTTACATAGCGATGGATCGCGCATTAAGCGATTCCCAGAATACGCGTGTGTCTCACGACGTATGCGCATATTCTAGATAGTATGTCATACGTGCGAGCTAACGTGCTACTAACTACACGATTTATTTCGTCTCGCGGCCAAGAAATTGAAAAGAGCAACAAGAACAGAAAAAGCATATTATGTTCTTAAGACAATTCTCATATCTTTTAAAGTTTTTTTTTTATTGAAGAAATGTAATTAATTCAGTAATTTAAAACAAAGCTTTCAATATTTGTTTGACGATAAATTATTCATTAGTTCAGTATTAATGTGTAGCGCAGTTTCCTTCACTTAAAATTCTTTTTTTGTTCTTTTTTACACTTGGTTTTTCTCGAAATTTATGTAGTTTTTTTTCCTATTACGACAGTTTAACATAAACATCTGAATTGTTTGTTACGTTATTATTTATACGCGCATCTCTTCGTCGTGTGCTCCGTGCGCAATCCGATAAGTCCGAATAATCTAATTAACTCGCTACGAAACGTCCGGGTGCCTCACGATCGATCGTTTCTGCTCGGACGATAGCGCGATATCCCCTTCTTTCGGTTCGCTCGGTTCGTTACCTGTAGAACAAGACGCGTGCTCGCGTAGCTGCTGTATGTGAGAGGACGACGCAGCAGCGCGGGAATAAAAGGCAAGCAAAGAGAGAGAGAGGCCAGGGCGAACGTGACGATGGCGGAGAGTCCGCGAGAGCGGAGTCGCGCGGGGATAGAAAAGGAGCACGACGTCGCGCTACGGGTGGCGAACGAAGGGGAATCCAGAAAGAAAGAAAGAAAGAAAGAAAGAAGGTAATTACGGCGGGAGAAACGGGCAGCTCCCGCGCGATCGCGCGCGCGCGCGCGCACTCGATCGCCTAACCGATTCTCAGAATACGTGGCCAGCTCGCGATGTATGCGCATATTCAAGATAGTATGTTACATACGCGAGCTACTGACCGTACGTTTCGCTCCTTCGTCCACCCCCGCGCGCTCTCTTTATCCGCCCGACGACGAAGGCCCACACCGGACACTTCCCCCGGTTCTCTTTCTCTCCCGCCGGTTTCTATCCGCAACCTCTCCGGGCAACCCTCTCTTCCACGGCCTCACGACGTGTACGCGAGATCCCCAGAGGTATTTACATATATGGACCGCGCGCGCGCACGTATCTTTTATCTCCCGTAGCAGTAATGGCGCGTCCACCTCTTTCGTACCTGGTCAGGTAAACACCGCGTAGATAGGCATACTGGGTGAGATTGGCGCAACCTCTGTCGCGCTCGGTTGACATCCTGTCGAACGACAGTTTCCGATATCGAGGAAAACCCGCTTTGTGACGGAAGATTATAGGAAGCAGACGCAAATATGTACATGTGTAAAGGAGATGCCGCGTACGTTTGCCTCTTCAACAACTTTCTTTATGTATCTTCGATTTATATTATTAATTTTCTTTAATTACGGTTATTACAAATTCACAACAAACTCTCAATAATATCTTTCTATCTTTTACACGACGCGCCGAGCATCGTTAACGGTGCGCGAGGAATTGTCTTTACGAATCACCCCGTAGACACATCCCATAGGGCCGCTCGTGCGCGACCGTTCCGGCGAGAAGCTTTACCGGAGGAGATTCACGTAGAAAGGGAGAAAGGCGGGAAGAGATCTCCGCACGCTCTTTTCCCGCGCCGAAACAATGAGACGAGAGAGAGAGAGAGAGAGAGAATTACACGTTTTTTATATTTATTTTGTTAAAAAGCGAATTTAATTTCAACGTAAATCAAAATTACTTATTTTAATAATTGAATTTTTATTAAACTCAAAACAAAAATAATTTACTACTGAAACATGACTTCTTATAAGCCATTAATTTATTAAAAAATAGTGTAAATTAATTTTTTCTCGTTCAAAGTTAAAAATTCCGGCATTTGAGCGTGTGAAAACTCAAGCAATGACGTATTCTGAGTTTCGGACGTTTATTAGATCTTTATGCAACTCGACAAGCCCCGATACGTCGCGTGTGTGTGTTCTCGTCGACGTAGCGGCGACGCAGCGGCGGCAGTGGTGGTCGCGTTGCGATGCGATGGTGGTGCGGTGGTGTGGCGCGTCGTACGGTATGGTGTGGCACGCGGTAAGCACACGGCCCCGTATGCAGACAGTTTAGTGGTGGCCGCCCCGCGAGTCCAGTTGTCGCGTGAAATATTGCGATTCATAAAATAAAACAGGCCTGCGGTCGAGGACGCGTACATACATATAGCCGCCGGCCGCTAACCGTCCTAACCCTCATCCCCTCGCCGCCACCCTTGCTGCTGCCCCGACTCGCCGCCTCCTCCTCCTCTTCTCGCCCTCTCTCCACCCTTTCTCTCCGTCGCGTTCTCTTCCTTCTAGCGTGGCTCTTCTCCCTGCTCGATTGCTGCGACACTCCCTTCACCCCTTTTTGCTCTTTTTTTTTTCTCTTGCTCTGTCTCCGTTCGCTTCTCTCCTTCCTCGGCCCACCGACTGCATCGCTCTGTACCCCCGGCTCTTTATCTTTCTTTCCGTCGCTGGATTATCCATTGGGCACAATGGGTACGAAGGTTCCCGGGGAATCGTAAAAAGAGCGCGTGATCGAAAATATTTCGGGACGGGTATGGTATAAAATAGCTGCGGTGCGTAAATTTTCGGAATGTCGTTTTCTACTCCCCCTCCCCCTCGACGTTCCGTCGATGTTAATTGAGGAATTTTGCTCGCAATCGCGAAAGATAATTAGTAATATTGTCGTAATACCGGCATTAACATGAAAGCTTTTGCTACGCAATTTGCTTTGTATTGTACATTTACGATGAATTAACAGACTGACATTGTTTCGTTACATTGCTTTATCATCGGATTTTATTTGTGTATGAGAAGTTTTGCTTTTTGTAGAACATTTTTTTTTTTTAAATGCGCTTTTTCGGAAATTATTTGTGTAGATTTTTTTTCTCCTAATTAAATGTTGCCATAAAACGTCATACATTATCTGATGTTTTATATTAAACTAGAGTTAGAAGTGTCAAGATACGAATTATACGCGTAATCGAGAAAACAGTAATTTGAGTCTGTGTTTTCTGGTTTTTTTTTTTTTTTTTTTTATCTCTTTCTCTTCAGCCTCCTCTTTCCGTACGTGTTCGTACATTTATCCATGGTCGGCTGAAACGCCGCCAAGCCACAAGCGTCGTAACGCCGGCTTTTCTCGCGCGTCCAAATTTTTCGGCCACCGCTGCGAGACGTCTCGTCGCGGAATCCGCACTTGCGGGATGTACACTAGAGGAATGGTCGGTACAAAAGCGTGGCTTACTGTCGAGTGTGGAGGCTCTTATAAGAATACCACATTTTATAAGAACCGAAGCAATAAATATAGTACAATTATATTTGAATCGAAATAATTGTAACAACAAATTTGTCTCATGTGTGTAATACATTTGTCTGTTTGCGTATTAAAATCGTATTGCGTATTTGAAATCGCCGTCCGAAATGGTCGAGTAAATCTTAAAACACAGTTTGCTAACCGTCGATCTAGTCTCATTCTTTTTTTCCATCGTCATCGCGGGTTCGTTGAAAAGGCGGGCCATCAAAATGTCACGTTAAAAACAGATAGAGACCCAAAATTGTTGATCTTTTCAGCGAAATTGTCAAAACAAAAAGAGCCGACACATTTTTTATCAAAAAAGGCCGAGAACAGGCTGATAGAGAGACGAAGATTAACCGCGAGCGTACATTAAATCAGTAGTTGTCATCGATGGCTTTGGAAACAAAGATCATGGCTCGGGACTCTGGTTTTTACGAAAACGATCGTCATTTCGAAGCAAGAACAGCGGGAACCGTCAACATATTTCGTACTTAAGGCGCTTCTCTGTTCCGGAGATTCCTCCTTTTCCGCCGACGAAATTAGCGGGGGACATGTTTATTGTAAATGAATCCTACTCCGGAGGCGACTCGCGGAGAACTGCTACGTGTCCCGGAGACAGGGTGGCGGGGTAAAAGCGGTGGTAGCAACAACGAACAGAAAGAGAAAGAGAGAAAGAGAGAGAGAGAGAGAGAAAACGAGAACGAAAGAGAGAACCATTGAGGAAGAATGAGAGAGACGACATGAGGGGTAGATTCGAGGGCATTCGCGCGCGGGCGCGCGCTCGCTGCTCCGATTTATGCGCCCGTTACCGAGCCCTCTGGCGCAATTAAGCTCGTGTTATAATATTGTTGTTTATTCTGAGCCCCGACTGCGAAGCGTTAACCACCCCTCCGTTTCGCCTCCCCCTTCGTTCCGCGTTCCGTCCCGCCACGCTACGGCCACCCCCGCTCAACCCCCCTAATCTTCCTGACGCGGCAAGGCCGGAGCTCTCGCCTCGACTTTCAGCATCAGCACGCCAATGCCGGGGTTGGCTTTGCTAACCAACCGCTCCCCCGGGGGATCGTCGGGAACGAAGTTCCGTTTTGTTTGTTCCGGCGCGGCCGTCTTTGATTGGGAGACTCGCGTTAATTCCAAGTTATTCCGACGCGCGGTCACGCGTGCACTAATGAAACCTACTTTTCGTTGAAAAGGGCATGCGCGGCGCGTTGACACGGCTTTTGCATCGTGATTTGCGATTTGTGCTGAGAATCGTTATCGTTATACCTTCAGAGACGTGAATTTTTGCAAGCAGTGTGCGATTATGGGGACAGCCGGCACACGGAACGATAACGAAAATTCAGTTTGTTTAAAATTATGCAATTGTGCATGGTCGTCGTTTTATGCTCGACCAAAAAAAAAATATATCTTCAATTTATACAACGATTGAATAAATTCGTGGAAATAGACTGACGCTCATAATATTGATATAATAATTTTTTTCTCGTTCGTTTATATATACATATATGTATAAAAATTGTTTTGGAAATCGATAATTAATCGAATGATTTATCTTTTCAAAGTTTTTAGTTTATCGCGAAACGTGCATATATTGTACATACGGTTTCAGTAACGCCCGTGAATCATTGATTAAACCGGTTTTTGCGAAGCGATGGCAGCAAAGATGACGAAATGAGTGCGCGCGTTTGGGTAGCTCTCTAGGTAGAAAATAAAATTCGAATAAAAACTTTTTGATATTATATTCGGTAAACATTTTTTGAGAGAGCCCGCGAATATATATTTATAATTGTGCAGTATAGATAAATCTTGATGAGAAAAGTAATGTTTTAAATTGAAATAAAATTAAAATAATGTTTTAAATTTCATCATTATTTAAATGTAAATAATATTCTCAAAATTATTTACATTATATGTAAAAACTATTCCGTTTAATTAACACATTTAATTAACACATTTTTATAATAAATAACAAAAAAAATACAGAAAAAAAAATGAGAAATCGCTTCTCCAATTGTGCATAGTAAATCTTACACGTGGAGAAAATATATCTTCGAGATTTTTTTATATTCTTAAGCTACAGCTCGGAGCTTTTTTTTTTGCACCAAGTCTTAAAGCATTAGAGAGGAAACACTGTCGTGATTCTGTCGCCGAACCCTGAGAGAAAAAAACTGCCGAAGGTCAAGGCCTCGCGCGAAGCGTCACTTGAGATGCAATTAACGAAGAGAGTCGTCCGGATCGTTTCATTCGACTATAAAGAACGACAACGGTGAAGAAAAGAAGAACAAGAAGACGAAGATGCAAGTGAGGAGGAAGAGGAGGAAGAGTGGACGAAGGAATAAAGAAGCGAGATGGACGATGCACGAAACGTAAATACTTGGAGCTGGCCGAGCACTCTCGACCTGCTAAGGTGGGTGGAATCGACGATTCCAGCCAGGACGATGGCTGAGGTGGGATCGTGATGGGCCGTGATGGCGGTGTGGTCGTGCAACGATGCCGAAGAGGAGGCCGGACCGGAGTTGAACCGAAGGTGATGCATGGCCGACGGTTCCTACGGCGGGGCCCTCGCAGACGAAGAAATAAAGAATAAGAAGAATATCCGCTTCGCCGGGTCCAGAGCCGGCCCCCTGGAGCAAACGCTGTCATAACTCAATCCCACCTTCGTCCGCTCGTACGTCCGTACGTCCGTCCTGCACCGGTGCAGGTTGCACCTGCATTTGTCTCTCTCCCCGCAGCCGTCATCCTCCCGCCTCGCGTCTCCCTCCCCCGCGCACTTCTCTTATGTCGTATCTCTCTTCTCTCGTCGAGGGCTGATCTTGATCATGGCGAAGTACGAGCTCGACGTGGAGCCATCGGGATCTGCCTCCTTGCTCATTAGATTCCATCGGTGCTCTTTTTTTTTTCTTTTTTTTTCTTGACTTTCTCGTTACGACGAGGGAGAACCGAGGAGGATCATAATATATGTTGCGCGCAAGATTTTTGTGGTTTTCGCAATAAACGCTCTGACAATGTGTGCTGTTATTAAGTGGAATTCTTTTAACGATATTTTATATTTATTTTGATCTCGAGAAAGAAAACGAAAAAAGACAAAATTTGATTGAGGAAACATTCGCGCGAGATTTAAAGTGCCGAAAGTAAAAGAGAAACATAACAATGAAAACGTTCTCTCTCACAAAACGTCGTCTTGTCGTTCATTTTTTTAAGTCGCGCGCGCTGCGCGACATTTATATAGAAAATTAAAAGATTAAAAAAAAAACTATACGACAGAACACAAGTTATATATCATAAATGCGCGTCCCGAGGACATGCGTGTGAAGTTCCAGGGACTTGGACATTAATTAGCCGCGCCTCCTCGCGATATCTCCCGATTTATACCTCGTCATTCGAGTTTCGTCGGTCGTCCGAGCCGCCGAAATTGCGAACGCGGCCGAAGGCGAAGCAACGAAAAAACGGGCCGTTTCTAAGCGCGAAGATACGTCAGTGACACAGTCGAGTCGAAGTCGAACAATACGGCGAAGTCATGCATAAATCATCCGCGGTAATAAAGATCCACTTGTCGTGGCCGGATATTTATGAATCGCCCTCGGTTCTCCGCGCGCCAGAAGAGAATCAGCTTTTAGCTCTCGCGTCGGTCCGGATGAACGATCGTCCGATTTCGAGATAATCGAAGAGGTCAGGGGCGGAGGGGACTAGGGCGCGGAGACTTAGCGCTCAGGAAGACGCAGATAGGCGGAAAGGGGTAGAGCGGACGAAAGGGAGGATGAGGGCCACAAAGGGGGCGGGTGAGGAAAAAGAGGGTCGAGGGAGGAGAAGAGAAGAAGAAGTCGACGTAGTTGTTGTAAGAGGCCGCAGACCGACAGACCGAGCGAAGGACCGCGAGGCCATAAATACCTCAGCGCGTTCAGCCAATTAAAACAAATCATTTTAATGCGCAACCTTTTTAATTAATGCCCGTGCTCGCTCGCTCCCATCCGCTTCCCACCTCCTCGCGTAGTACACGAGTATCAGCCGCGGTTCTCTGCCATTCCCATCCCAGAGCGATCGGAGAGAGCTATATTAACCTATACGTCACTATATCCCGCCTGACTGTATCTCTCTCTCCTTGCGCGCGATGTATACGCCAGCGATCGCCATAATCCGACGAGCAATCCTGACCGAAGGCGAGCCAATCTAGCGAGCTTACTATACTTGGCTACTTGATTTTAATTACACGAATTTTCGCTTATACCAACGTTACGAGCTACGCGTTTTTTTCCCACGTTGTTCGTTCACTTTTCTCTCTCTCTCTTTCTCTCTCTCTTTCTCCTCCCCTTTCTTTCATCTCGTTCGAGTATAGCTTCGATCAGCCTGCATCGACGAGATTTATATTTATTAGCCGCGGACTAGATACGAGCAACACACGCAAGCGATGTCGCGATTTTTTCTTCGTTGATCCGCGAGATGAGGATACCTCAAATATGTGACCGTTAAATGTTCTCGAGCAAAAATTAGCGTTTTTTTTTTTTTTTTTTACAAATTTTGTTAAAGACATTTAAACTGCAACGAGATAAAAATAACTTTTAGATATGTATTTATGAGTTTTTAAATGCAATACGGTAACTGAATTAAAATAATTCTGATTTTTTTTTTTACAAAACTGCCGCTGATTAATAGCTTTTAAATGTGGACTTCGCACAAGTTGCGGATGCCGAGATCTTAATCGTCTTATGAGGTTCCGCGATCATAAAGCTGGAGTACCGACATAGACGGAGGGGAAGATTGTAAAATTATTACCGTTTATTCGAAACCGTAAATGTTACTCGCGTTTTTTTTTACGGGGCATCACAGTTACCTACGTGCCTTCGCCACGCGGTTGTAACGAACATATATATATATTAGATTTGTTCGAGCTAATTTCTGATACGAGATGATAAACCGGTTACACGACTCGCGTAATTAGGAAGAGAAGCTTGTTGTGAATTCTTCGCCAATGATGCGCAATGTTTCGACGTGCGCGAAATCGACAACGTTTGACAAATAAGATCAATATGTCAATTTGTGAATAGAAACAAAAATATAAGTATATTAAATTAATTGACAGCGCTAGTATCAATTTCGCAATCCGATATATATCCAATTTACGACGAAGTTTAATTAATTATATTTTTAATATATTTTATAGCGCATTTAAAACTTCAAACTCTTGAGCTATTTTTAGTATTGAAAGATATAAAACAATACTTGAGAACCATGTTTATATATCTGTCCATTGTATTCCGTAAATCGATCGAACTTATTAGCTCGCACTTCGGAACGACGAGAAGATCATTTGTGCTACGTGCGGCCACAAATGCCGATCAACGCGCGCGCGCGAAGTTAAGTGAAACCTTAGCTTCGCCCGTCATCGCGCTTTTACTGCCACAAGGACTCGGGCGGAATAAAAAGCGTTAAAAACGCTCGCGCGAAGCGCTATAAAGTCGTCAGGCCGTTAACGGCCGCAACGATCCGATCCTCCGAAGGGATCGCGTGACCCTGAAGAGATGAGGCGGCTCGCGAGAGACCGCCCGGAAATCGCGCTCACCTAACCCGCAAGACGACGATCGTCTCTTCTCCTCGCGCGTCACCTAACCGCGGTCGTTTATTGACGCGGATATAACGACGATCACGCGCCGACGTGAATTAGACTTTTAAATGGCGGTCGGTTCTGTAAGCCGGCAGTTCGGTACGTATTTCAAGAGATGACGGAGAACGTCGCGCTAAATCATCCGCCGCCGGTGACCGCCGTTCGTTTGCCCAATCGGAACAACCGAAGATCCCCTTAACGACCGCTTGTCACGCTCGCAACATTCCTTTGAAAAAAAAAAAAAAAAGCCGAGAGAAAGACTTGTTCCTTCTTCTTGTTTTTCCTCATCTCGTTATTATCGCCAGTTCTCACTCTGTGTGCGTACGTGTCACGCGTCGCGCTCTCATCTCGGCGCGCTGATATTAATATTGTTCTATCGGAATTCCAGCGCGCGGGGCTGCACGCTCACCTCTCTCGTGCCTCGGGATTTCTCAACGTCATAATTCAAGCGCCGGCTGTAACGGACGATCGATATGGATGGTTGTACATTTTTGAGTAGATCTGGGTTTTTCTCACGCGCGGGATCGACGTCTTGCGCGGTAGATTGAAATCAATTAATCGCCGAGGCTGAGACTTTCGTATAAATGTTGCCCATAAGCTTATAAACGGCTTTATGAAAAACTATATATATTCCGTCGGACAATTCTGTCATTTAAATTAAACGTCCGTAGTGCACGAATTTTTTCATGCAAGACTTTGTACTAAGAATGTAATATATAGCCTTAATAAATTACAGATATATTTCTTTTCAAGTATCCACACACACATACACACACACACACACACAAAGAACTGCTCTCTTTATTGAGAATAAAGTAGCTTTTATATCACTGGTTGTAAGTCTGTTACTGAAGAAAATCGATAATATCAATAGCTAAGATAAAAATATTTTTTCTGCACTCTCTTTCTCTCTCTTTCTCTTTCTTTCTGTATACATTAATCCTTCGTTAGTAACGTCATTTGAGATCCGGTGGATATTTGTTAAGTTATTAACTTACTAACTAAAAATATTTAAATAGTAAATAAAATATCAGGAACATTTTTAAAAACCTAAAAAAAAATATATTTAATACGCTATATTTGTTTACTCGGAGTGACTTTTTGATTATTCAACGCGGGTCAAAAACAATCCAGCCGTAGTTTGTTTTTTTCTTCTCAAGAATGAATTATCGCGGATAGGAATTTATTCCTCACGATTTGATGCGAAGAAGTACGACTTTATATGCACGCGCATCGTTTGTGCTGTCATTTTTATCGCTGACTCCGATCCACCGGAAAAGTCTTGTCTTCGGATACATCCTCGGCTTTCATAATTCAGTGCAATTACAGCTTTCATGAAGCGGGCCTTGAACCGATTCTATACGGCCGCTACACGTAGAAACTCCGATGTAGTCACGCCTGTCATTAATTTCTATCAAGGAAGCGGTCTGCACAAGTCCCGAGCAAGTCTCTTTGATTTTATTGTAACGAGAATTTTATTCCTTACGTGGCATATGATAGGAAACGGCCGCTTCCATGACTAACTAAATTATGCATCTTTCTCGCGAACTTCAAGAATATTGCACGAAATGAGTCGCGCATCAACATTTATTTTCTCGTTTGATAGCTCAGGAAGCAAATGTACTAATTGGCGGTTGTAATTACAATTAAATTCAGAAACTTGAATTTGTGATTAGAAATGCATCTGATGGAAAAAGTTACTGATTTGCTGCGTTTTGCCATTTATATGCAATTTCTATTTTTATCGGCAATCATTCTTGACGTACGTTCGAATTTAATAAATCGTCGCGTTTATTGGCTTCTTTGCTTTTCTAGTGTGTTTGGATTTGGATTTTGTTTGAAAAATGTCAATAATAAAATTATGTGTGTGAGTGTGTGCATGCGTAATGGAGAACTAAAATACGTGTACAGTCAAAGGAGCCGAAAACCCTTAATCCCATCGGACATAAACTTCCAAACATTATGGCGCCAAACAGCTTAACATTGGGAAGGGTTTAACATCTCGGCAGAGCATATTTTAAGGAATCTTCACCCGACAACGAAACGCGAGACTTTATCCACCCACATGTTTACCACAAATTTGTTTATCTGCATTGTACGTGATATTTGTTTTCTTAAATTTCTGGATCGCTAAAGAATGTCGCGTCTCGAACATTTTCACGTCTAAATATTATGTCGTAACATGCCGCGACGTTAAAACTCCGCCTCAATTCGATTATTTCGTTCTACAATTCTCTCTCTACGAAAAAGATACCGAAGAAGAAACGTGCCAAGCAGAAACGGCGAACAGAAGCCCGCGATACACGGCTGGATTAGCCAATCGCGAGATATCTTCGCCGGGGAAGCCCGAAATCCGATATGACGAAGTAAGATCACACGCCTCCGAGGACTCTTATCTTTATCCGGTTGTCGCTTCTTTCGTGGCGCGCTTCGCACGCAAGCGAAAACGCGCGAGAGACGCATAACACGCGCGTGTGCAGCGAGTATACCTGTTTCTCTCCGCAGGTATCCATAGCTGCTACACCTTACACGCGGCTCTCGCGCGAGACTACCTGTGCCGCAGGTGCGACCCTGCAGGACGCGTCCGCAGGCTCGTGCGAGGGCGTGTATATCCTGACATTGTAAAACTCAGCTTGCGTAGCCAATTGGACAGGCCGGTTTGGCTCTAGGACGGCCCAGATCTTCGGCCGTTTCGTCTCATTCTCTCCTTTCCTTTTCACACACACTTTGATCCGAGCTTTTTCCCGATATATCGTTAAACTGCCATCTCGAAAAATGTCTGTTGTTCTTCGCGGAGGCCTTTTCGTCCAGTCACGACCGACTTCGAGATCCGCCGGCAGAGAAGTGCAAGACAGAGATTGCCAGAGATACGCGGTAAAGAAAGATAACATCTGCGAACATGCCGCAGATTTCGATGACATCTGCGTGCTCGGGTTAACATCAATTCTTTTTCGGTCTTTTTTTGTCCATCACTTTCGAAACTCTCTTAAACAATTATTAAAACTAAATTAAGAAGTTATCGAAGAAGTTAAAAACGAAACGTTTCGTTTTTTATGTAATCTTAATTATTTGAATATATTCACCAACTATTTGCTCGACCTTGACCTCTTATTTATGTTGTTTGTTTTTACTGCGAGCGTCATTCCCTTTACTTTGTTAAAACTAAGTTATGCAAAAGTTAACTAAATTATACAAGACTCTTTTGTTAAACAGCAGGATGTATTATAATAGTAAACAAAAGAGTTTTTGCAAAAATGATTTAATATAATTAAAAAAACAATACGTCGGTTCACTTTTAAAATTTATTACATTTTTAATACGATATTAATTTTTTTACTTACCTGATTACAGTTAAGGTGTACATTGATGACACTCGTTAGATTTAAAGTGCGTCAAGCGATGAGGCGAATTGATGCGCATTTATATCGTCTTGCAATCGCAAGACAGCCGTTAATTAAAAGTACCGCCACGTGTTTATCGCGTTTACGAGTTTCCCTCTTAAGCCCCGGTCTCCGCTAATTCAAGTTGCTTTTCGAACGATGCGGAGAGCGGAATGTTCGTTTCCATCTAATTATAAAGTAAGCCGTATTGCACTCGTATATTTCACTTGCGCTTAAAGGATGGGGAATTCCGCGAGAGCGCGGCGGGAAAGCAAGATTTGCGTTCGCGCAACTAGGATCCGGTCCTCAATACGTCTCGCGTTGACTCACTTAGCGCAACATGGCAAGTTCACTAACCGTATAGATCGTCACCTCGTGACGGGAACTATTTAAAGTGCGGTTGTGCCTTGCCCTGTGCTTCGCCAGCCGCCAGCCGCGCTTGATATAAGATGCAACAGCTGCGATCGGATCGCGCGGCGTGCGAACGGGCCGATGGTCACACGCGTACCAGGCATACGCGAGAGACCATTGTTCTGTCTTATTACAAGTTGAAGATTTAACGAAAGAGCGCGGCGCTCTCTCTCTCTCGAGCCACCACACGCAAAATCATTATTCGCAACATGGTCGCGCCGCTCGGATACCAAAAATCACGTGACACCACCGCGAGACATTTTACGTCATTTTTGTATCGCACACATACATACATTATATGTTATGAAGTATATGATTGTTCTTGATAGTAAGAAAGATATAAATGGAGTATAAAAAAGACATATTATGATTTTCCTTCCAGACAATATTTCCTAAAAGCGTTTAAATTTCCAGATGCAGACGTTTTAATTTTACTTTTTCACACTTGGCAGTCTCTAAAAGAAAAATATAGCGACTATGTTCATATTTCCTCACTTCTTAGTAGTAAAACGTAGGAATTGCGCCAGTGAGAGACGCGTGACTTACCTGCGCCATGTGTGTTTTGAAATTATGTAAGTTCGAAGAGGTGGAATAAATATATGTTAATATCGATATGTTACGTGTGCACACACAGACACTCCCTTCGACAGCACATCCTGCGACACGCCGGTAAGGAATTCAAGTGCGGACAACCGGGGTGTCCTACCGTCTTACGCACCAAAAACGAATTGAACAAACACCGAATGCTGGTTCACGACACCATAAAAAAAGAACACAAATGTACCGAGTGTTCGTACTCCGCTAAGACGAGACAGGAAGTAACCAGGTATGTAAAAAAAGAGAAAAAAACAATGAAATTTAAGCAGGTGAGTATTGTACAAACAAAATGTTAAATTATACGCGACGTGTATTTACTCTTAAGAATTTTAAAACAGATATGACTTTTATACGTACAAAAATAAAATATGAGTTTGATGTCGACAAAAAATAGAGAGACAAATCTTACGAAATAAATTGTCCAAGTTTAGAAAAGTGTTTAACAAATCGTAAACTATTAATTTTGTGACAGAAACCTTCGAGATAAAAACACGCGCACAGAAACTTATAGTAATAATAATAATAAAAAAAAAAAAGTTAAACATGCAATCGACTGATAATTGCGTCAGGAGTGCAATAATAATTAATTATATCCGCTTTTTATCGCGACACTTCAACTCGAATCGTCGAAACGAGGTAAGATAAAGTTCAAGTTTCTTCGACGCGCGAAAAGTCTTTTTAACAATTCAGTTGGCGTGCAGCAATCCACGGCTCCATCTCGCAGAGACTGCGGCACGACTTCTCGGATTGCCGATATTATTGACATTAATTTTAATCGAGGTCCCCCAGCGGGGAACGACGCATTCCTGCGTCCATTAATCGCGCGGCTCACGGCTTCGCGTATGATCGATGCCTTCGAGGAAGCGGAGAATTAATTGCGAGGACGCAAGTACTCGCATCGGGCGCGCGCGCCGCCACGCATACGTAATTGCGAAGACGCGAACGGCGAAAGAATCAATCTTCGCGGATTATTGATAGAGACAATGGGGGAGGATATAATTTGAAGAGTAATTTATCGAAAATCCGATTGCATCTCTGGGCGCGGGCGGCGGCTTGGCCTCGATGTACACTTGGCAATTTTCGTACGTGCCGCCTTTTATCTTCCAGAGATTTAGTATCTCAGTTATTATTTCAAGATTCGGACATTTACGACGGCATAATCCGAATTAATTTTTACGAATCGACGATTATATCTATTGGATTATCTATTGGATGGAACATGTGTGAAAATTCTGTTCTGACAAATCCCCCATTATTTTTCTTCGATCAATATTCGGTTTCCGCAACATCTGTTCGATCGATTGCACCTTCTCTTTTACAACAGACAGATTCGTGCGAGAGCGAGAGATTCGATTTAAATTAAGCCTTATTAAGGCCATTGTGGCACGGGAAGGCGCCTCTAATAAATTTCGCCTCGTTTGATGCCGCGCTTTTTTCTTCCCCGCGCCACCGACAACGTCTCTCCCGGAGTTTAGAGAAGAAATACGCGAATGTCGCGACAAAGAGAAAGAGAGAGAGAGAGAGGAGAACGAGAGAACGAATGAGAGAAACGGCGAAGCGACGGTGAGAGAAAGATCGGGGTTGGAGGACCGCGAAAGCGGAAGTTGCGTGCAGCAGCCGGCTAAGTGCGGGCAACCCGTTATGATCGTCCGCGCATGGCGATGGTCGCCGCGATATTTCATTGCGAATTGAGTACTTACCTACGTGAGCCGAACTCAACGCAGCCGCAGAGTGTGTCTCGCGCGGACTCTCTTCCACCGACGCTTCTCTTCCGCGTGTATGTTCACTCGTCGTTTCTCTCTTGTTCTCTCTCTCTTTCTCTTTTTCTTTCTCTCTTTTTTTTTCTCCCCTTTTCTCGTCCACCCGCTTCCTCCCGGCGGAGTAAATCACGCGGGATTTTAATTAAACGTGTCACGCATCTCGAACCTGATATACACGTATGTAGCCGCGCGCGCGGTCAACGGCTCCCTCGCAATATCGCGCACGCATATCACATCGTTCATAATCACCGGGCCGCGACTGCGACGATGAACTTCGTAAAGTACAGAGGAAGAGGGACACACCTCTGATGCGATCTTGTATCTTCCACCTCTGAAAAAGTATATACTTTGGACCGCGGCATGATTATAAAGATATCTTCGATTCAGATGTTGGACACGTAACGCTGTTATCGGAGATGTAATAAATCAGTTTGTTACTGTGAATCTAAATTTTTTTCGTAAATTGATTTTACAACACTGAAATATTTTAGAAAGTACTTCTATACACACACGCATATTTTTTCGTCTGTTGCTCGTCTAACTTTTTTTTTTTTTCGACGTTAAACTCGCGTATCTCTTTCTTTTCAATTACCGCGGTAACGTCTACGCGTTATGCACGGCATTCGGTATGATATGTCTCAATAAATATATATTTTCGAGATTAGAGATACTCTCTTAACACTGACTTCACCTCAACGTAGAAAGTTTATCTGGCGTTAATGGCCGCGTTGACCGGTATTAACGTTTGAGCGTTAATCAGACTTTCATAAAATGCTTCGATTCGCTCCAATAAATTTCGAGCGTTCGCTTCGATTCCAATGGGAATTTTCATTTTAATGGTATTAATCGCGCCCGTATATCGGATACGTAAATCTTTATCATTATGCTTTAATTATATATGTCAGTGGTTCAACGCCGAAAAGGTCTAATTAACGAAGAGAACATATCGCTTCCATAAAATTGCACGAGTTTGCAAGAAACTCTCACGATTACCGATTATCATTAGCGCATTTCCAATTTAAAAGTAATCGTGTTTATTTCAGGCACAAATTGAGAGTGCACACTCAGAATTTAACCTTCAACTGTACTTATGATGAGCATTGCTCTTATAAGGGAAAAAGTGAGAGCCACGTGAAGCGACACTTGCGGATGCACGAGACTCAGAAGAAGTACAAGTGTCGATTTTGCGACTACGCGTGTAACATTCCGGTAAGTTTGACAGTCTCAGGTATTTCTTTTGCACGATCTTATATACGTTAGCGAGATGAAAATTTTACTTTTAATTTTAAGCCGATTTTAATCAATAACACACGCACACGCACACGCACACACACATCATTCGTTTGTACATACACGAGAATTTATTTTATTTTTTTCTATCGTCCACATTACAAGTCCGATGTTTATGTGCGCACGTCATCCCGACTCCAAGTTTGCTCCCCTTAGCAGAGTGGCGGTTTTCCTAAGGTTGATTCTCCGTAATCCCCGACGTAGTCCAATTTTTATCCCGCCGGTGATTCTGCGGCGTAAATTAAGCAAAGTACGCCTTAACGTTTGGACCGCGCCGCCGCCTCTGCTGCCGCCGAGGCGCGATAAGATAACGAGTTAATTGTGCTCACTGGATGCCCACACACGCACAGCCCAGTCATACCGAGCGGCCGGTATGCTAATGTCCTTTGAAGCTTGAGTTGGGATGCGACTCGCATACGAGGTCTCCGTGTCTCTTTGATAGCGACATAAACTCATTCCAGTGGTTCTCAATCGTGTTCGCGAAAGCATCGATCGTACATGTGTGCGTTTTGTGTGTAATTTTTAACTATAAAGTAATTTTTAATTTTTTAATGAAAAAAATTGATTTATTAACATTAAATTTTAATAAAATTTTTGATCTTTCCTTTCCGTTTATAAAATTGTCATTGTTTGATTTTCAAATCGTCGATGAACTGCCGATGACATTTGCGCGAACGGAGATGGAAAATAGTAATCTATTGGGAGAGAATCGCGCGTCGTGACTGCGGGAAATATTAGGGTCTGATGATAGCTGTTTGCACGATACTTTAATAAGGAAGGAACGTGCGAGCAGCGCACGGGACGATTTAACGAGGGAATTCTCTTCCACGTAGAGCAGACGGCGGCGCCTTGCGTCGACGAGATTACGCGCACCACTTTCTTTCCTTCCTTCCTTCCTTCTTCCCTCCACGTTATGATTTACCTCGGACGGTTACACGCCTCTTTTTGCCGACCGACACTTCCGTCCTCGCATCGAAGCCGTCTCGTCTCTCCCTTACGCTCCGGATAGCCATCATCGGCACTTGGAAAACTTTTCTCGAGGGTGGCAACTCTTCAAGCTGACACCGGTTAACGCTGAATCCGAAACTTGCGTCCTGTTTCCCGCATCGTTCGTCGACGAGTCATTGAAAAGTCACGTAATAATAAATAAATAAACGGGGCCAAAAATACCAACATGTCTCTCGCATTTTTAATAAAAGTCGTAAAAATTTTCTCAGTTCAATTAACGTTTCTTTCTCAACTTATATTTAATTCTAATCGTTTGATACATATACGTGTAAAATATCTGGACGCTCTTATTACGTAATGTCTTGCGTGATTCAAGTGCAATCTCTGCTTATCTCGCAAGTTTTAATCTTCCGTGCTCTCTGTACGTACATTCCGCGGTCGACAAATCTCGAGAGTTGATGTAAAATTAAAGAATGACATTAACATTTTATTGCTGATCGGCGCAGTTTTATGACGAGACAGTTGTCTGAAAATTTTGCTTGTTTTTCAAAAAAATTTTTGATGCAATGAAAAAAGAGAAAAATAGCGAACGAATCTTCGATAAGAAACGTTGATCTGAGTTAAGGTCTCCTCGTTTTTCTCTCCGCAGAATTTTACGATCCACTTGCTGTGGATATAACCAACTTGTTTGCTATTCCCGATTTTTGCGCATCAATCGGGACTACCACTTATTATAGTTTTTCGATATAGAAGAAATTACGTTTATGAAAGTCCGAATCGGTTGACTTAAACGAAACGCTTATAGCGGATTTGCGTGACAACACTGTTCCATGTTTCTACGATCCGCGGGATCGCTATAAAAATCTCGCGACCGCCCATGGCGGTGTGAACGAGGCTTAATCTGTGCGCGTCACGAAGCGCTGCCCGCGAAAAGATTTACTTATGGGAAATTAAATTTGATGTTGCCGTTGCCATCAACGGCTCGTATAAGCCCGCCTGGTAGAAAGATGTTTACGACTACGGCCGGCTACTTAGCCCGAGAGGGTAAAGCGCCTTTAAATGCGCCAACGGCGTAGCCAATAAACGCGAGCGTCCGGTTTTGCGGCGAACCGATTCCCCGGTCACCACTGGATACATCTACTGTCGAACGCGACTACAAACAGAGAGAAGCCCGAGATTCGAGTTGGCGTGAGGCGCGGCGCGGCGCAGAGATTTCGTTCTTTACGCTTGAAATCGCGGTGAAAGGTTTCTTTGTATAAGCTTTTAGCTGAAATGAAATTTTAATAGCGACGCGTGAACATCATATATAGACCCCATTTGCGGTACTCGATAGGAATTGGAGAGTCGCGTAAAGCGATCGAGTGTACGCTCGTAAAACGTGCTTGACTGTCTAATAAAAGCCGTTAGAAATATGAGAATATCGATTACTGATCGGCCATCAATTGCGTTAGCTGCTGAGAGAGAGAACACGTGGAGATTTTTATTCGCTTGTCCAACAGACGGCGGCTCGTTGCGAGAAATTATAATGGATATTTAAGTTAAAATTTTTCTTCTTTTTTTTTGTTTTTTTACAGGAAAATCTCCGGAAGCACATATTATGTACGAATTTGCATCCAGGTAAGACGATGTACGAGTGTAATCTTTGTGACAAAAAAACAACGAATCCGTTCGAGACAAATTTTGCCAAGGAACTCTGCGCTCATTTGTTGGAAGCGCACTCGGAGATGTTTCAAACGCCATTTGAAGCGAATCGTTACGTTTACCATCATCAACGATCTTCGTAATTTCAATCTGCCAATTAACCAAGAAGTACCAAAAAATTAATATACGCTGTTTATTTACAAGCTGTTCTTTTTTACAAGTGTTTGATGCAATATGTAAAGCCGGAGTCTCACGGCGGCGCTCCGAGGCTCGTCATGTTCGGCTCAATTTTTCTTTTTCATCGGTTGTCTATTCATCATACTTGTGCGCGATGTTTGTTAAAACATTTTTTTTATATTTTTTAATTAAACAATCGCACCGGTTTGCATTTCTTTTTCTTTTTGTATTGCTTTTACTTTTTACTAATGTTCCATTTGAGAGAAAGAAATATGTTGCTGCAAATGCAATTAGTTTCGTTCTTTCGTTCATTTTTTTTCGCAAGCCGCGAGTTACGTACCGTGAGACTCCAGTATATAAAAAAACATTAAACATATGTTATATATGTGAGAATAATTAAACATACATCTATTGTAAATGAAATTAATACATTGAAACAAATTAATTAAATACGTGTATTTATTTTCACGGCCAGGCCATGCCCTTGATCGATCACGGAATTAAATTTTTGTTAATGTAAGAAGTAAAACCAGTGTAGAATTTTTTTTTTTTTCAAACAAGACAATAAAATATGTAGATAAATTGAAGAAAATGGTTTCGTCTCTCATACACGGAAAAAAAAAGTTTTGCTATTATATGGTCAGCAAAGAAAATGATTGAGTCTACGAAATTGTTTGTTTCATTAACAAAATGTTTTTTGTTGGCAAAACAAAAATCTCAATAACCTTAACAAATGTTGTTTTGCCGGCCATATAGTGACTAATTTCTTGCTATTCCAGCGAATATTTTTTTCTCGTGTAAAATTCTGGAATCTTAAGTATTCGACGATTCCGTGATATAGAGGATAAACAAAAAAAGAAAAAAAATATATACATACATCTAAATTCAAATCATCGATACATCATAGCATCATACACGTTTGCATCGGTTCTTCTACGTCTATTTCTTGGAAGAGAAGCATCGTCCCTCGTGGCCGCAGCGAGCTCGGCATAGAATTGTACCAGGAAGTAGTTAGAGTGATGTATGATCACTTGGCACGATATGTAACTTGGACACGTATAGGATCGAATCTTTACGCTTGGTGCACGGAGCAAAACATTACGAGTATACCACCGCTGTCCATCTCTGCGTGATGCAGCACGTGCGTGTTACCATAAAGTAAACGCAAAACTTGAAGCTAAATGCAATTACACCTTTTCAAGGAGATTCCGTACGGATGTAGACGGCCAGGCACGCGTAAAATTGAATAGAGTTTTCAATTATCCGTATATTAAATGTCGCAAATTAATTCACAAACACATCGAATCTCATTTTTGATCTTCACTTTCAATTCTCAACAATTATAGGTAACGTTTCTCGGTTGGATTTTTCTTTGACGTTATTTGCCACTCACTCGAACACTTTTGTCGAAACAGGTTCGCGCTCGATCCTCGTCTCGAGGATCTATTTTCGTCGTGATTGACCGTCAACCTCGGTATCAGACAGCTCGCATTCCCGCGAGACGCCAGGAAGCCTCGGGAGGAATTTAACATGAGGCGAGCCGACAGCGGAGATTCGAGAGACGCGGTGGACCACCTCATAGATCGTCTCTCTCAAGACGCGTTTTCCGTCTTCGGGGCTGCTGATTGTGAGAAATGCATCGTGCTGTCGCGCGAGATAGGTGTCGTAAAGTATGCGGGTCCTTTCGAGCGCTCCCGGACGAGGCGAGCAAACGGGAAAGGAGGGAGAGGGAAGGGTGGGAGAGAGGTGGTCGACCACGGGCGTCGTGAGCGTGAAGGATAATTTATTGACTAATTAACGAGGATGTCCTTCATTACGGCAGTCGGCCGGCAGTCGGTCGCTTGCTCTCTTGCTTGCTGCAGAGAACCGGCATTATTTGGCGCCCGAATATTTACGACCGCGTCCTCTTTCTGGACTGGGCCCTCCGCCCCGACACCGAGAGCGAGCGAGACGAACGAAGGAGTGCGCGAACCTATAACGATGTGTCCCGATCTTACGGCGATTCGGGGACCTGGAATTTCCTTCGCAATCGGATGGACCCGGTCGTGCCGTGAGAAGGGGGACCTTCTCGGTGTCGACACGGCCCTGAAACTCGCGGGCGTTACTCGTCGGACAAAGGGTCGCGGTTAAATCTTAAGGAGGCTTCTCTCACACCGTTGGCTCCTTCTCTTCCGTTGAGAAATATCGAGATATATTGTCCGGCTCGATAATACCTCAAGATTGACTGCAAAAGACACGATTTTAGGAGACGCCTATTTTTTTTTTTTTTTTTTTACACGTTTTACTTTCGAACCTTCTACGGCGCCTAATTGGAGCACATTTACTGCTGGATGTTGTAACTTTTTGCTCTTTTTCTTCTTCTGACATGTTGCTCTCATTGAAGAGAACGTCTCTTGTATTTTTGCGCGGAGAAGATATTAAGTAGCGGTAAATAAAGTATTAAATTTGCTAGAGAGGATGTCTTAAAAAGATAAAGTCGTCGTTGCGATTAAACATGAAAAAGGACGGTCTACGCTCGTTTCGTCGGACATCTTTACGCAACTGCGTCACGCGGAACGAAGAAACCGATATGTAGAAAGAAGTAGTAACGTGGAATTAGCGCGAGCTGCGAAGTGCTAAGAAGTCGCGACAGGGCGGTTAGGTATACTGCTTAATGAAGATATAACGTGCCGGCTCCCCGTGGGGTTGGTAGGACGTCGCCGGGACGCCCCTCGTTTTCATTTCCCGACGTGTCCTCGTCGCGTTTCTGCAGCCCCTTCTGCAGCCTCAGGTTACGCCGGGACATGCTCATCCTCTTTACGATCCTCGCCAGCGTCGTGGCTCGCGAAATTTCGCGGACTTTATTCCCTCAATTACACTTGGAAAGTTATATCGATGGCGTCGGGAGCCGCGCATTCACAATAGTGCTCACCCGAGTGCTCGCGCGATAGTTAACCCCCCCCCCCCCCCCCCC
>QVNV01021276.1:0-30887 GCA_014825455.1 Pseudomyrmex pallidus | reverse complement strand
AATCCACACCGTCGGATTTTTCCGGGCCGGTCTCTTTCAAGTCGAATTTATCGATTGAAAAGCGAACTGAATCGGGCCTCCGAATGGATGGTGGATATAGAAGTGTTGGAAAATATTGTAACCCTAAGGGGGGGAATCAATTAAACTTCCTTTATCCTTTTTTTTTTTAATTCGATTGCATTATATTCTTCTTCTAACATTCTTATTTGTTTCAAAATTCCGTGGTTTTGATGCACACGTTTTTAATTATCTGACAGACAGTCACTATAATTATATCTAACGCAAAATTTAAAAAAATCTCAAAAAGCAAAGAATTCAAAAGACATCCTCTCTTTGTACTTTTTCATATCGTTTAAAAAATAACGTATGGCAAGGCATTACACTGATTAGATAAATGCTGCATATGTATGCTTGTGCGCTATGATAGACTCGTACACACAGAGGCCTTCAATAATTCACTTCGCGGGAGGGGAAAGAGCTTCCACTGATACATAACTATATGCTCTCCTACTGTGCCGCGGTTGGCGGGTACTTAGCTGTGCGATCAGCACAGCGGTTCCTTCCCCTCTCGCGAAGAGAAATTATTGAAGGCTTGTGTGCACGTTCTTCTCTTGTCGGATGAGCAATCGTGCGTAATGGAAAGTTGTAAACGGGCTTCAATTTTGAGAGATGTATCTCCGATAAATCATCTCTTTATACTTTATGTTAAAAAACAAAAACCGAGACAATAACAGAAAATATTCGAAAGCGAAGTTTTTTCTAATGAATTATTATTCTAATGTAGTTCTTACGTTATATATTACGCGACATTTTGTTACAATAATGTTGGAATTATTACGACGAAAAATACTGCTAATATTAACGATAGAAAATCATAAAATACAAATATAGAACGCGTTTAAAATAAAAGAAAATAATATGTATAAGATAATTTGATGTTATTCAATTTATTTGAAATAATATAACTCTACGTAATGTAGATTGATCAATTAATGCACGAGTTAAAAGGAATCATCTCTTTTGTCTCACTATTTTCTGAAAAAATTCCATAGTCGAGGATGAGATAACGTATAGAAGTCTCTATAATAATCCACAGATAATATAAAGGGATCTCTCACATAGAAATAATATATACCTATATCTAAATTATCTTGTTTGCATATTATCTCTATATAATATGAAAAAAAAATAGTTTTGTGAGATAATTCATATGTAGGAGTTCGCAAAACAAAAGATTAGATAAGACAAATTTCTTCAAAATCTATGGGAAGCATGATTACGCGTGTATTCTAATTATGCATATCATAGATACTGATGAATGGACTACGTAGCGAAGCGATAACGCAAAAGTGACGTTAGAAAATTATCGTGTAAATTTCACGAGAGCAAATCTAAATTTAATTTAAATAAATTTGTCTTTAATTTAATTTAATTTAAATAAGCTTAAATAGAAGTTGTTCGCGAAAATGTAGTTTTTAGCGCATTCAAAATCTTTGCAGTTTCTTCGTAAATAAAATTTTGCGAATACAAACAAAACACGTAAACAACAATTTCTCAATTCTAAAAAAAAAATACAAATTCTCAACAAAAACAATATAAGCTTGCACAAGATTTTGTTCCTCGTAAACTTTCAAGTAGTAAAACTTCTCATACAGAAAATCGCAGGTCTGTACATTTCACTATCTTAGCAAAAAAAAACCGACGATCTCAAAACACACGATGATCGGCACACACGTTTGCACATTCACGCACGAAACAGCTGTGACAATTAAACCACCTTGTGCGAAAATTTATTTCGGCTACCTTTTAAACACGCGACGTACGAATGGAAGGCGGCTGCTGATTGTTGTTGGCACAATTCGACTTGTCCTCGGGTGCTGCTGTTGCTGCTGCGACGTGGTGGATGCGCGATTCGCGATGGAGCTTATCTCCGCGTTGCGATACTGCTGTGCGCGCGTCGAGGGAATTCTCGACATAACGGACGCCACTCGAGCAGAGGTTGGTCTCACCCTGCTTACTGCGGGGGTAGCTCGCAAGGGCTGCGTCGAAGTTTAATCGAATCAGGCTGGCCGGGCCGATGCGCGCGCGTGCCACCCACACTGCAGCCAGGCAACTCCGTCGCCGACTGACGGAGATTCGCGCATACAGCGTCGTCGTCGTCGTCGTCGTCGTCAACGTCGACGACGACGACCACAGACCGCTCTACCTCTGCGGGCTGCGGGGTGCGTTGCGTATCTACGCGTGCGTTCCGTGGCGCAGTTACGTTTTCGATAATGATCTACTTTGTTTATCAATCCTGTTACAGCTGAATACCGGTTATTATCGAGATGTGTTTCGATACAGCTGGGATGAAAAATGTTCTCAGTAATTACAAAGTGAAAAATGAGACTCGTGTCACTCGACACCCTGATATCAACTTGATACGGAAAGATATATACAGAAAAAGACAATTAATGAAATTAAATGCGATTAAGTCACTTCCGTTCTTCGAAGGCTACGAATTTGACATTGTGCTTGTTAAACACTCTGTTATTTAATTAGTTCAACATTTATTGTTCGTAATTATGTTGTATTTAAAATTTGCTAAATTTTTCAATCTCAAATGTAAGGGATTTACGTACAAACGTTTTTTCATCTGTTTTTAAATTTGTTGGAAAAGTCTGACTTAATGATATAAGTAAAAATTGGAATAAACAATCAGCGTGTGAAACAAGTAAAAGACTTCGTTATAAGAAATTTTGATAAAAAATATTATTGGTATGTTTTTAGAGCAGGTTTTGCAAAGCGGAGGAAATTTAATCGAGTTTGTCTAATACTCTCCAGAGCGTAACACACATAACTTGCTTGTTGGTCGGAACATGATGCTGCGGATGTATGTATGTACACACGTATACATCATTCTGAAATATAGTACGCGGGCAGACTGTTATCGACAAGCACGAACAAAGACAGATACGCAGTCGCGAAATTATCCGGGACCGCCATCAACTGCGAAAACATCGACCGATGTACGTATAAGAGCGTGCGAGATTTTTCCTCGCAAGTCAAAGATGTGATACAGGCCAGATCCGAGTTGAAAATGTTAAACGCTTTATTATTTAAGTTAATTTAACACATTGTTATTCACATAATATCCAGATGTATGTACATACGTTCTTACATGTATGTATCTTACACACATGGATTTTATATATGTACATATATATCTTTTTATTCTCCAATATACCAATAGCTTAGTCCGTAACTTTGTGCGTGCATGCGAAAAATTGAAACACGTTTAGAACAATGCGATATCGCGTAGAAAGCGATAAACTAAGAGGTCTATAGATTGAACAAGTTCTTTGTTGTTATAAATTGGCTAGTCCTGTCTTTGAAAAAAACATTTTACCTAAAGAGCCCGTTGAGTCTACATATGATAGAGTAAAATTGGCCGGAGCCGTTGACCTGTCAGTAAACCCAAAAGTGTCTCTCGCTCAATCCACACACCTGATTTTCTTCTTTTTTTTTCTTTTTTTTTGTGTCGGGACTTAAAATCGGTCTGTTACGCTTACCTTCCCTTACAGCCCGACCGTATCGGCAAGTCGGGTAATAAGACTACAATTTATTACAAACTTTATATTTTATTACTTACTTTTATTACTTATTTACTGCTTTTTATGTTGCGGTATTTCATAATAATTATTCTCTTCAACGCATATCTTTTATGTATGTTCCATAAAACATTTTAAATAATGAGACAACGCAAAAAATAAGTACAAAAAACAAAAGATAACAGGTATTTGCAAAGAGTTAGTCATTGACTTACTAACAAGATTTACGCTATTTGCACTTGTGACATGCTGCAAAATGCACGCGTTATGTAAGATGTGTTCACTTCTTTATAACGCCTTTTATAATATCTCGCTGCGTCTCGCGTAAAAAACAAAAAGAAGTAGAGAATAAATAAAGCGCATTCTGTAGTTGAAAAGATCATTTCTTGTCAAAACGATTTGCGTAAACTTACTAGGTCGACATGCTTGGAAAATAATTCACGGAATTTCTTCTCCAGAATGCTGGCTTCGCGTGGGCGCGCGATGTAACAGCGCTATTTCGACACGACCTTGACCGTGTCTCGATATATTTTTGTTTCAAACAAATTCTAATTTTGTTTTTCCTATTTCCGCGCAGAAGAATCAATCGACGAAGAAAAATCAATCAGACGTTCGCGGAAAACATATTTACCGTCGCGACACAACAAGTTGAACATCTCTCTCGTAAATATTCAATCAATATGCGCGCGATATATATCTGTTGGAGCAATAATTAAATGATATTTTCTAATAAATAATGCAATGTACACAATAACGACTTTTCAATTTATTAAATTGAATACATTTTAATACATCAGAAGAATTATAAAGGCTATTGAAACGTCATTTGATACACACAGAAGTACGAAGGTTTGCAAAATACAAAAGTTTATTTAAAAGTTTATTACATTTTAATAAGTTTGTAATTACACGTGGTTTTTTTGACGTTTGTAAAATTTCAGTCATTTGCTTTTAATTCTAAATATCTACGTTAATGAATATGTGCATCGTTGAGATTCTAGAAACATGTTCTTCTACGTTTTGCTGATTAATATGAAATTTTAATGTACAAGTGTTTTATTTTTTACAGCTATAATATGACATAAGTACTACGTGCGACGTGTCAATATACGTACACGCCTGCTAATAATAACTTATTACGTTTTGCGATACAAGTCACACATTTGCAATATCGAATCCGGAATCTTCACGCTATCCCCCGTCTACAGTGTCATTATGCACGATTGTAAGCCTCATTATGAGCGCAATTATTTTTCTCGAGAAAACGACTCGCGGTTACTCCGATTTGACTTGACGAGGAAGTTCGCGCAGAAGACGCGATAAAAAGTTTCCTTTTTCTTTGTTCTTCTTTTTTTTTTTTTTTTGTTTTTTTGTTTTTTAAGTCTGGATCTTAACCCAGCCCGAGAAAAATCAGTCTTTTCGGCCTCGAAATCGCGAAGTGTTGAAAGCCGTTGTCGGCCACGACATGGGCGGCTCAACAATCTTTGGTCACGCCTTACTTTTATATTCGTCCACTTGATCCTCGAGCACTGCCAAATCATTGACGAGCCAGTTGGTGGTGATCTATTTACACTTCGTTCCTTTTTCCATTTCGATGCGACACAATGAAGATATCGGATGAGATTTAGACATTCGCGCTGCATCCTGCAATAGTTAGTGACTTTTTTGTTTCGAGTCTTGCACACACAAAATTTTATTCTTGCGTCGTTTTTTTTTTTTTCGCTTCTTCGCTTTGCTTGGCCTTCCGTACTTTTATATTAAAAACGGCTGTGAGAAATGAGAGATAAGATATTATCTCTGAGAAACTCTTTTGTCAGGACGTACGTCCTGTCGTAACGTCGTGCCGTAACAACAATATAGTATACTCTATTCTGGAAAGCATGAAAGCGATAGAGAGAAGGTCACTGAAGTGAATTATTATTATTATAATTGCTCAGCACGTTCAACTATAAAATTGTAAATACTCTTTTATATTATCTTTTTTTTTTTTTTTTTTTGAAAATGCAGGCTTTTATATATAACATGCAGATTCACCTGCGTTTTGATAACTAAATGAAAGATAAATCGAGCTCTCTGAATCGCGCGCGTGAATTCTCGTTTCTCGAGATACGGGCGCGCTTGTTTATGATTAATTCATTTCTCACTATATTCTTCCGGATACGTGTAGAGATTATTGCGGAAGATACCGACGTAATCGATGCATCCCGTTTCTAATTACGCCCGCGCATAACTGCTGCCTGCGTTAGAAAGCTACGAAGCGAAATGTGCGCAGATTTAAACGGCGCTCTAAATGTAGGCGCTGTATCGACTCGCAAAAAATATCTTTCTTTTTTGTTTGAACGTTGTAATCCCGACGCAAATCCGTGCAATAATTGGGAATAAAAATCACGGTGAAAAATGTTACCTCTTATTTGTTCGAAAAGAAAAAAAACATGCAAAACAAAGTTCTCGCAGGCCGTGATTGTCAATAAAGTTTTACTTACGCGAGGATAAAATTTTGTGAAAGTGCACTTACAGTTTTTTGCGCGTTACGTCGTAAAAGTTTTTCCTCACGATGGATGTATACTTACTGCAGACGCTACAGTGCTTCTCATCAGAACCGTCTCCGCATCCGTCTCGACCGCTGCAGGTTATCGCGTCGGAACGACACCTGCCGTTGTCGCACCTGAACGGACAGAATCTCACGGAGAATCGGCCGCGATTGCGTGTCCTGCACGCGCCCCTGGGCTCGTCGCTGCCGTCTCTGCAGGACACCACCGCGTTGCAAAATTCGTACGCTGGCAGACACTGGCCGTTGTTGCACCTGAACGCGCCCTCGGGACATTCTGGAGGCAAGCAATTCGGGGGAGAATTTTACGCGATGATTTAAAATGACGCGAAAGTAGAAAGCGGGAAGTGAAAACGTTTGTCGTCTCGGAAGAGAGACAGGCGTGATAATTATGACAAATGTTCAATGACGTGAGAAATCAGTGGCATTAGAAAACTTTCACTGTAACGATATATTCGTAATATTGTAAAAGAATGTAAAATATTTTAGAGTAAATATGTACGCGATTTGAAAATACGCGAAAGAAGTCTGAGAAAAAACCGACTTCGCCGATTGTTGCATCCGATCTCGTCCTCGCCGTGAGGGCAGTCAAGGTTGCCGTCGCACAGCCCGGACCTCGATATGCAAACGTCGTTCTCCTTGCATCTGAACGCCTGTACCGGACAGCGAGGACCGGTGCATTCCTCGTCGGAGCCGTCGGCGCAGTCGGCGCGGCCGTCGCACACGAAGAACCAGCTGATGCAGCTTCCGGACGATCGACACTGGAACGTGCCCGGCGCGCAGCCGGTTCGTCGCGCGTTGCACGTGCCGTTCGCCGCGGACACGACACAGTCGCACACACCGTCGATGCACCGCGACAACGGATCGGCCATACGGCACTCCAGATCGGCGATGCAAGGCAATCCCAAGCTGACGGCCGTCATTATCGTGCTCTCGTGACGATCAGTTTTTATCGGCGCTGAAAAGCAAATAAAATAAAATTTAGTTACAACAACAAATACTATCTACATTCAATTATCTTGTAAAATATAAATATCTTACCAATCGACGTAGTTGTAATAGAAGGTTCGGTGACTTCTGCGTCAATAATAACAGCGTCGTCATCGTCAGGGAGCTCGTGCGGCCCGGGACGATCAGATCCCGGTCTGACGCTCAGGGACGGCCTGGTCACCAGATTCACCGGTATCAGTTGACTAGGCGCTTCCGTTGATAAGAGCATTGTTGCGTTTTTCAGCCAAGATATCTGCACGCCTATTTAAATAGATAAAACATAAAACATTTTTTTTTTTTTTTTTTTTTTTATTTGAGCAGCGTTTCGAAAATATTTCAAGACGATGATGAAGTTTTTAACGTGTGAGCTTTGTGAAGTTGCGATATACCAACACACGCGGATGATAAACGGTGTTATCTTCGCGCGTCTGCATTTGCGGGGAAATGCCACTCGTGTTTCGCTAATAACCGCGTGTTAATTAAGAGTACGAATTCCCTTATCTCGTTAATCCGCTCGAGCGCGTTGCACGCGGAATATATAAATCGCTCGATCTCACGAATTCCCGTTGCGTTGTTCGTGTACGCGCGGAAAATCTGATTACCGGTTAAGAAGCGCGCGAAACAAACGGACGCGATGACGCAGACCGAATACAGTTTCCCGTCCCTTGATAGGAAGAAATCCTATGTGAAGAAAAAATTATATGCTCTCGTCAACGAGAAAATCTCTATTTTAAAAAATTACTCCGGTTGGAATGATCTCGATATACCTGTGTCTTGCTCCTCTTGATTCGTTTCCTTTTGTCCCTCGGTGACAACTTCCTTGTCGCGCTCGTTCTCATTGGCGTCCTCTATTATCGATTCCGTATGCAGCGGCAAGTATCCCGGAAGCGCGGGTCTCACGAGGTTGTCGGGTCGACACACGTCGCCCTCGCGACGCATCGGCGCGGTGCATTGGCAGCGACCGAACAAATCCGGAATGAGAAAATCGCAATGCGACTCGGGATCCCAGAGGCGACAGTGAGCGTGTTCGTAGCACACCTCGCCGAGTTTCGCCGCTGAGAATTAAAATAATTTCGATGTATCCTTTTTTTTTTATTCGCGTGCGTTAGAATTTAATTTATTATAATTCAAGTGGAACACGTTACGATGTACAAGCACACGGAAGAAAATAATTTTGCTATTACATGGTCAATAAAACATTTTTTTGGCGAAACAAAAAATTTCAGTAGCAAGTTTTTCTTCGTCGTCGTGCAGTAACTAATCTTCTTGCTATTCCGGCAAAACTTTTTTCCCGTGTGTGTCTAATCAATGGCAGTTGATACACTTACGTCCTAGACAAGTATGCCTCCGGAATTGCAGGTATCCGTCCTCGCATTTGCATACACCCTCGAGGCAGCTGCTGTGCGCCACTTTCAAAGAGCATTGTTCCTTCACGAAACAATCATTGCCCAAGAGAGTCGCTACATGAATTTGACATTAGAACATCAATATTAGAAGATATCAGCGTATAACTTCATGAATATTGGATTTTCTGTGGAAGCTACAGAATCTTTAAAAGTTTTGCAAAAAAAAGAGCATCTTACAAGAGCATCTGTACGTACAGAAGGATAAAAAATCATGTTTGAGGAGGAGATAAGAGCGCGCTTAAGCTAACTCACATTCGAGACAATGAGTCTCATTGTAACCGGCGAAGAAGGGCTGACATCGGCAGTAACCCAAGTAACAATGGCTGTTGGCAATGTCGACCTCGCAGTCCCGGTCTCGATTACACTCGTCGCCGAGTTTCAAGTACGCTGAAGTAGCCGAGGGCGAGATCAGTTTCTGCAAAAAGGTCGAAGAGAATGAGTTGTCTCTCTTTCTCTCTCTCTTTCTGTCTCTCCGAGTGACCTAGTTTTGATGAGACATATGTGCTCGAAATTTTTGAGCAAGTCTTTGTTGACACTTTTAACAATCGATATTGCGTAATTAAAATATCATACCGAGTTAACGCGTGATCTTCATCACGTTGGCATATGCGATTTTTATTTTTCGAACGTCGTCACGCACATCGTACAATTGGGTGCATCGGACGTCAAGGTCGAAGCACCTCATGCGCGTCGCGGCGTTTTTTACGGCGGACGCCTTACTTGCGCGTTCTTGTAATCATCCACAAGAAGCCCATACCTACTTCCGCGGTTATTCTTCTACGCCAAACGCGCACGTTAGCCCCGTGGAGAGTGGGTGCTCGCCCGAGTACGTACGTCACGTACCTTACGTCTGTTCTCTCCCTCCCGTCCCGCCTATCTCCCTCGTCCTAATCGCGTCTCGGTTTCCCACGATCTGCAAACAATGCCCGTGCACTTTTGCGCACATCTACTACCACCACCACCACCAGGTGTACTCGCAGGCGAACAGCATGACAGTTGGTATGTCAGAGAAATCAGAATGAACCGTTTTTCGTATTGTTACATCGACGAATGAGAGTTTTACTATCCGGTCGTTGCACTTTTTTTAAGAGATATTTAAAGTAGCTCCTCAAACCACACATGCAGAGAACAAAATTCGAGAAATTTACACTACTACAACTTACTACATCACGACAAATCTTTTTAACTTTTTAAGAACTTTTGTTCTAGAGTAATGCAATTAAAACCATAATCATTTATAATCTAAACAAAAAACGCATAAATATGTACAATAGTTTATAATCTTGGAAGGGTATTGTTCGCATATCGCTTCCTTCTCTCAACGTGGAAATAATTGTCGCGGCTGCGGGAAACGCAAAACACCGGTTGCGTTGCCAGTTTGCTTTGGTATCCGCGCGGTGGAAATGGAAACAGAATCGCACGCAGTAAATTCGCGGCCGCACACTTTGAGCACCGCAAGATGACATGACATCCGTTGCGCACGTATGCACCGTTAGCGTACTGTACACTTCAGTTAGGCGGCGCGCAGTGATTGAAAAGACGTGGATTTAACTGATTAAGACATTAAAAAAAAACACACACGTTCTCTTAAGTGTAGCGAGGCACGATCTCAATTGTTCAATTGTTTCGTACTAACGACTTGGTTTCGAGAACAACAAAAGACAGTCGATTTGTTCAGTAAAACTTTCTGCAACGATTTATCAACAAATCTTACATACGGGCTAAATAATTTTTGTTAAACACACAAATTCAACAATTTATCGCGCGACATATTGCGAGATGTTCAAAAAAAAAAAAAAAAAAAAAAAAAAAGAATCGCACACGCGACTGCGCGCTTGTCGCGCTTAAATTTCCCACTCGAGCGTGTAACTCTTCTCATTTTTAATCTACGGAATGTTACCGCGTGTTACCCGCCGCATTTTTCAAACATTATCGCGGGATATGCACACTTCCTTTCGCGGTAATTCCAATGTGCGCGCGGCTACACGGTCACGCATGTACGTGAGATATTAAAAAGAAGAAGAAAAAAAAAGGGAATTAATCCACCTTCTCGGAGAGGGTTAATCGAGCGTTGCACGCAACGCTGCGTGCACGTGGAAACGCACGAGCGCGGTGCGCGTATAGCGGCACAAGATGGGATAGATTTTATATTCACAACACACACACACACACATACACAAGCGTCTCTCTCGGGCGCTCTTAATTACACCTAACGAGCCGAGCCAATTTAAACGCGGGCTGGAGCATCCAGCGATGATCGTTCCGAAGAGAGAAACATACACGCCGCCGCGTAATCGCATCGCCGCGCGATTCTTCGGATTAAATTCACTGTTCGCACTTCACATTTAAAGAACGTGAAGCATATAAATTGCAAAACGCGAACTCTCCACGATCGCGTCCGAGAAAATAAATGCGAATTCAAATGGGAATATGATCGCAATTTTAACGCCGCATTTCTCCTTAAATATGAATTCTCTGTCGCACGTGCGGCGCGACACATGATCGAGAGATAGGTACGTGTGTGTAGCGTAGGTACGTTCTACATGTGTGATAAGATTTACGAGCACGTTCCATATCGTTGGTCACGCCAGTGGTTTCTACGCTCGGAACGCGTGAAACACAGATAGATACAATACACTATTTCCGATCGTCACGTTTCGAAGATCGTGTGCGATATTTACGTCATTCCTCGAATATAAAACGTCGCATTAAAATCGATCGATATTTCATAGATAACATTTAGTTGTGCTGTTTTCATTTATACAACTCATGTCTTGTATGTTTCGTTTACAGATTTCTATCTTTTGCCACGGCGATAATTTGAGCCGAGGACGTTCATTTCTGGAAGCATTACATAAAACATAGAACGCGCGTGTTCTTTGCAATCGTCAATCAAGCATCGTGGCATCGAACACTATTGATTTCAGATAATAACGTGCCGCGCGGAAGCCTTCAATTTTCTCGACAAGACCACCCCGCGATCATTAGCGCGTTCTCTCCCTCGCCGTGCGGGAAGAGGCGAGTTGGAAAACTCCTAATCAATGACGCGAAAATAATTATCGCGCAAACTTGACACGTGATGATAGTCTCCGCGCATTGCGCGGAAACATCGATCGCGGTTGCAATTATCCCGTGGGATGTATACGCCGAGGCCGTTTCGAGGAAGAGAACGAAGAAGCGTTCTCCGCTTCGAGACGAGGAACTTGTTCCTCGATATTCCCGCGTAAACTTTTTGTTAGCGAAACTGTTTCGCTCGTCATTCGCTCGCATTCCCGATAGATACGTTCTGATAACGTCCGAGCGAATATATCCTTTGACGATCTGTAATGGAGCGAGCTCACTCGCTCTCGAAACCACTCGGACTACACGGGATGAAGTTATTCGCGATAATAGATGGTGCGACCGCGATATATAAAAAAAAAAAAAAAGATGACGCAAAAGACGACGTTCCGTGCGAAGGAAAAGAAAGAAAGAAAGAAACGAGCCAATGTTCATCTGCATCGTTGCAGATGGGATTGCAACTACCGCTGCATGCTGATTAGAAGGAAGCGGAGAGAGAACGAGATATCGTCGGTTGCCAGCGAATGTCTGTTTCTGAGATCGTGACTGGTCTATTTCTCTGCCGGTCTTGTTCACGAAAACAATAGGTATTCGCTCTTCGTTAATAAACTTGATGATGGGGGGAACACTAATGAAGCTCTGTGGACTTGCCCGTTCCAATTTGATACAGTTTCACGTAACAGTGTGTTGAAAATTCACGCAATGTAAAACGGACACACGGCTGATGTTTAATTCGCTGTTTCGCGCGGTAAATTGAATCAGCAACGAGCGATGCGTGTGATAAAAATATATCATCAAATGTAGCGTGTCGGAAACGCTTGATTAACGCTTGCACATTTGCAATTCGTCCCGACGTTGCAAAAGCCAAATAAAAGCACTTAAGTAAAAGTTTGCAGCAGATCGTACAACGATCGATCAAATTTAAACGACTTGGTTTCGCAAGAGGCTATAACCATATGTGTCCATTTCGTTAATCTCTTATTCATAAAGATATGTCCTTGATGATTTTTTTTTTTTTTTTTTATTCAACGTGGAGGACGTTGTCGTAATAAGGTAATTACATAGCTATTTGCGTGCCTTTAATTATTTACGTCTCCTGTCTCGAAGGTACATTAAATTAACGATGTTATATACTTCGCTCGCGTGCACTTAGCGCATATGCACTCTTAAACTATTTACTTCTTCTTAAGAAGGGCTCGGGTGTGATAATTTAAAAAAGGGTAGAGCGGCCTCCTCTGTCGACATTCCGGAATCCTCTTTAGCGTCGCTCATATAATATTCAACGAGCGACACCTCGACGGTGTCGGCTGACGTGTCAGAGTCCAACGACCTATGACATCGAGTAAGAATTATTATGATTCTACGTGCGTAGCGAGCGTATATGAGCGCACGGAGCGCCAATAGGATTAACGTTTGTCTCGTCCGCAAGGATGATTGGATTGACGGGACTCTAAGCACACGAAATTATTCAATATTGACACACGGTAGGAATTTCTTAAGAAATTGAGCTCCCTCTCTGGAAAATGTTTTTTATGTTCATCTCATCCCGGTAATAATAGAGAGCTAACTGTTAGAAGAAAATTTTGACTTAATGAAGAGAGCGCGGCTCTCATCTTTATCAGCATAAGAAAGAGATTCAGTTTCGCGTTCGTTAGTGGAATGTGTAATAATCTACAACGGTTCGTCATCCTGCAGGTTGATGCGTACAGGAATAATAATGACGGGTCGTTCGAACTCTCTCGATTAATATGGGCAGAAAAAACCTTCTTTGTGCGTCGCGGTAAGAAGAAAGAAAGTTATATTACACTAAAAAAAACGAGAGTAAAAAAATTAAAGAAACTTAAAAAAGTGATATAATCTTCTAAAAACTTTCAGAGAGTTTAATATGATGTTTAATATATACACGGTTGACTTTGTTTGTTAATCAATTTTTTTATCGGAAGACAAGCAACGCACACACATGTAATAAAGTTTAAAAATTACGTATGTGCTATTTTTATATATGTATATCTATACAGTGCACGGGTTATCAAACGCTGCTATCAAACGAGTCTCGATGCTCGTTCTTTATATCGTCAGCGAAACGATGCGACTCGCGCTAAAATTCAAAAGACACTCGCATGGACGTATCCAAGAAATGTAACTCGTCAACTCACCGCGCAATTCATCATCGTGCAGAGGATGAGAATTATCCTGCGACTTCCGTGCATTATCAGATGAGTAGATTTTCTGCTTCACTTGTGATTGTAAATTGTATGTATATGCGTATCTGGCACCGTCAAGAACGAGAGCGTGATTGTTAGGCGTTGCACACAGAGGGTTGCGTGACGACGATATTGAAAGGACGTAAACAAGAAATAGCGCGGTGCCCTCCTCCACAGTGCGTCGCGTCTACGTTTGCGTGTGGATGACTGAGGCAAGACTGAACGGACTCCTGGTAGTCGGGCTTTCAGGACGGGAGCAGCAAGAGGAACGGAAAAGCGGCCACAACGGGGCCCATGCTCCCACTTCTTTCTTCATCATCACTGTCTTCTGTTTTCTTTTCTTCTTCTTCTTTAACTTTGTTTCTTCGTCGCACGATATGATAGATCCTGAAATGGATTTTAGATCATTTGCATCTAACATGTTATAAAAGCTATTGAATATTTCTTACTTGTAACACGTTTCTTGTTCGTTAACGCAGACGCACACACAATTATATTGTATATAATAGATTTCTATATTATCCCAATTTATTTTACTCAATCATTTCAGCTCGATATGCCGAAGCGATTTAGATGAGCGCAAAAACTCTCTAAACAGACCCGTTTTACAAGCGTCATTGAGTTTCTTTCTCCCCGTGTGTGAGAAATCGCCAAAATCAGGCTAATACTCGGTCGATCGCCGCGCGACGGGCAATAACAGCTGCGGTTTATGGGATTCTACACGGCTGTAAACGCCGTTACAATTTCAAACAAATGTTATTCTCTCCAGCAGGTAGCCAGCCGGCGGTACCGAGTTAACTCCTGCGAGTTCGTGGTCAGATAACTTTGCGGGCCGGCCGGCGGCGGGACAAGCATCTCTATTTAATGCAGGCCGTCGTAGACACACAGACGCACACGGGTATTATGGTCGACGGGTGCAATACTCGCGCGCACGGCCACCCCGAGATCTCAATGAGCGCTAATGGAAAACGTATTTTTCTCTGCTCGCAGTTTTAATACGCTGTACCGTTCAGCTCATTACGCTTTGATTTCAGACCATTCCTCTCTTATACATGTATACGCATGTGTGCTATAGCGTAGCGTACTTGTGCCTCCACCGTGTTATTTCGTTCCGAAGTCAATTATCAGTCGATAATATGACGAATATAAGCGGAAAGACCGCGTAAACAGTTCTCAGGCTATATATAGACGTATTTTTTTCTGACTTCGCAATGTGTTCAACGAGCGTTCTGATTTCTTTCGACCTTCTCTAAAATTATGTTTTTTTCCTCGCCACATTTAAAGAGAAAATTAAGGTAAAATTATTCCTCGTTATATTCTGTGATAAAATTGTTGAATTATAATAATTACGACGTTTTTTTTTATAACACACAGTTCTATTTTTATCACTCAACATTTTCAGAGAAGATTAGTTCACAAGTGAAATCAGATTTTTCGACGATTTTCAAACGTCATTTATTCTTACCGCAATTCAACCGCGTCTAAAAATCCCGCCTTCGTTTATCGCACCGCAAAAGGAAGAAAGACATTCTCTACGCAGAGTGCAGATAGACGCGGAAAAGACGGCGTGAAGAACGATCCGGAGGAGTTTCTTCTCCGGTGGATACATGGAGCGCGTTCTGCGTTTGTGCTTTTCTTCATCGTAACTTCGGTGTTCACCGGCGTTCAGGTACCGGCCTAGGGCCGGCTATTCGTTTCTTGCATTCCAGGCATATCGTCGTGAACGACCTAATAGCCTTGGTTCGCTTCCCATATCTTTTGTAGCCAAATCCTGGAGTAAACTCCAGGTTTACGAGTTTAGTTACAAGAGCGGCTCGAAGCTATGTAAAAAATACAAATCTTACTCGCGATCGTTACAAGTAAACTCGATATCGATCACTAGTGTAATTTCAATAAGATTCTTTAGAAAAGGTTTCTGAAATTCTATTAATATTTTTATTTTTCCTAAATGAAGGAATTTTTTATTATTTTGTCAATCGCGCGAGGGAGAACTGCTTGAATATCAATTGCCTTCGATAACTGGTTCTCCACGATTTTATTTATCGAATCGGAGCTTCAAAACCCGTCGCGCAAAGTCAACGAGCCGTACAACGGCGAAATAAACGCGACACGCGCAGTTTACTTTTCCATATCAGTAGTACATACCGTTTATTGTCGCTAATCCATAATGCCGACGAGCGTTCCGTTTTCGAAGCGTGTGCGCTTATTTGGGTGCTGCTCGTCATTGTGTTATCGTCTCTTTCTTCGCGCTTTCTCGAAAAATTCTCCGCGCGAGCGGCCACAAAACGCAACGCACCGTGTCATTTCGTAACGGGAAATCAGCCACGGGAAACACCTGTAATGAGGTAAAGACGGAGATCGGAAAGTGTCACTGGAGTCTGTGTTCTCTCTGTTCCCTGTGCGAAAAAGTCACGGCCGTAAAATACGGCGGCGTGGCAAATCGTAAATTTTCATCGAGTGTGCTGCGCGCAACGCGGGCAATAAGGCAATACGCGCGTATATACACACACGCGCGCACTTGCGAATGTTGCACGTTCAAGGGAAGTCCGTGAGGAAGATACACAGTTATAAACATTGTGCGCGCCAATGAAACATTCATGAAACTAACGCCCGGCTGGCGCATCGCATTTCGCGTTTTACAGCGACGCGCGCTGCAAGTGCTTACGAGCGCTGCGCTATAAATTTTCCGTTATTCCGAGGCGTAAGTATTGCACATACGACAAATTATGCGCACATCTGTATAAACTTGCTTAGCTCGAGACTTGGAAATCCTTGCTTTTGACGCGAAATCCCGGCAGGTTTAACAGTCGAGCGAATTCCTAGGAAAGTTAATCGATTCAATATATTAATTTTTATACGAACAAACCTGATTAATAAATCTCTACAGTTTTTTGAAATATTTGTAATTGATGAGGCGACACACCCTCTTGCGTTTATGCGCACCCGCAAGGTAATCAGAAAGTAAGAGGGAAGTAGAACAAGAGAAGCACGTCGATGTATCTGGCCTCATTTATCTTTTCTCAGCAAAACATTCGGTTTATATAATAAATATATATATATATATGCACACACATACATATTACTTGTTATCCGTGCGAGTATCAGCGGGATGCGGTTAATGACGATAATGTTATCCTTCCCTGTCTTGTTATATTCCTCGGCGGGCTTCTAATTATATTCCAGATTATGAGTGCTACGAGCATCGCGCCTTAACGATAAATTGGCCGTGTTGAGATTCTCACACTCTTCGAGTTTTCGTTGATTTATATGCTAATATAATTGATTTTAGTTATTCTGTCCTCGCTCGACTCGTGAACTACAAAATTACCACATATACATGCGCACAATTGAATTAGATTGAGTCATACTTTACCAGAAAATGAAGCTATTTTTACCATCAAAACCGTTTTATGTGACACCGTGTCGTGTCATAAAAGGATATGTCATAGATCCGCAATATATTGTCAAACCACCGCTTAATCGCGGAATTCTGTATTACGAGATATCGCAGTCGAGAAAAATCGATTTTCATCACGCCCTCTGTAGTCTATATCGTGAACTCTGCTCGAAGCACAGTTGATAAAAAGTTCAACACTGACCACATGGAGTGACAGTCGGTATTTTCAACCCGCAATATAGAAACTATTGTCTTAGATATTACACGCGATGAAATATGTTCAATTTTGTCACAAAGGAAGGTTCTTAAAAAAAGACCATCGCGTGCGAAGCGAAGAAACATTGCTGGCACTTTCTCAGGCTCTTGTTCCAAGAAGTATATGTCAAATCTTATATTACGTATCAAATATCACACAATGAAATATGTACAATTTGTCACGAAAGAAGACTCGTCTCTATTTATTTAAAAAAAAAAAAGCTACCATTGCACCAACGCGTACAAAGCGAAAAGTACTTCAATAAATTTTATTCCAATGTAAAGTACGCGTGCAAATTTGTATAAACTTTCTACTTCTGATAATTCAATATAGTTGTTGCAACAAAGAAACGGAATGTTTTATGTGTGTGGTACTTAAAATATAGGTAGAATGTAATTAGTCATACATAAACGTCTGTTTAAACATTGACTTAGCGCGCCACTGTAGCGTCCGACTCGACGAATATTTGAATGTTCCCGCGTAAACGCGCTACGCAGGTGAGCCAACGCATATCGGACTCTCGGATTACGTATCGTTTGTATGTTGCGTCATATTGCGCGCAGTGTCCCGGAATCGCGTTGTTGCGAATCTCGTTTTCAAAGTGCAGAGAGTTTCCGTTATCAAATGTCGCGTCCCGAAATCAAATCGTCGCCGACCGGAACGGGAGCGACGGTCCCGTGAGTCGCGCGCGTACGCGCAAAAAAATCCTAACCGCGCGCGCGTGTCGCACGCGAGAACATCGCGCGTTCTCGTCCGTCGCGGCGTAGAGCTGCGTGTTGCGTGTGTGTGTGTGTGCGCGCGCGCGTTGTGTGTATATTGTGTTGTGCGTTGTTGTCATTTGTTGTTGTTGTGTCAACTCGCGTCAACGTCGATTGTTCGCTGTTGTTCGCGCGAACGAGCTCAATCGCGCTCAAAATGGCGTGAACCCGATCCCGCGCGCACTTTTAAGGTTAACTTCGGCCTGCTGTTGGCGCGCGGATTTTTTGGCGGCGAGCACGCGGAACACATCCGTTGCTGGCTGTGACGCGTGACGGCCTACATGCTCGTCGTCCACGTTCGATGTCTACAACAAGCACATTTTCCATGCCACTAGTTACATGAGTTATGAAGACGGAATGCCCGCAGGCGGTACAAGTCGTTTCCGCGGTTACTCGTCGCGGATGTCGGAACGACAACAGCTCGCGCTACTTCTGCAAATGTCATCTCAGGAAATGATATCAGGTGAGGAAGAAAAATTAAAGAAATATGATGAAAAATGTATCTGGAACTACCACCATGTGTAGAGAATTTGCGAATGTGCGAACAAACAAACGCAAAGCGTGAAAACGTGAAGCTTATTACAGTACATAGTTTACGATGGTTGCGGTTCGCGGCGCTACTTTCCCGCTGGAAAGTCGCGCGCGCTTTTCTCGCGCGATATATGTATATATATATATATATATATATACAGTATGCTCTCGCATCGATGACACGTGCCACGTGATTTCGGTGCGATTATCTCTTGTAGTGTAGACATGTACCAATAGCACAACTCTGTTGTCATTCACGTTTGAGTTGGTTTGTGAGTAGTGAAGCCTGCAATTAGAAATGCGCATGCGCGGAATCAGAATCTCATCCTGTAATGTCAATCTTTTCTCTTTTTCTCTCCTTCTCTTTTTTCCTTTCTCTATTTCTTTAATTAAAGCACATATCCGACACTTATTACATTTGATTTATTACGTTACAGTTTTACAATTCTCGTTTCTAACTGCAATAATTATAATAATTACAATATCCCGTTTATGTGATTGTAATAAATGTAGAAAGACCTGTCTGAGGTTTTTTTTTCATACTGATTAAAAAAGAAATTTAACTTTTTATTGCGCTCTGGTTACGATTGTCAATAACTCTCTCTTGTTGTCATCTAATCTCAGCAAGAGCAAAAGTATACACAGCTTTGACAATGTTTCTTTTTTATTTCAAGTTACCATTTGCGCGTGAATTTGGCGTGAGACAAAAGCGCGGCTCCTGATTCTCGATATTTGCAACGAAAAGAAGTAAAGAAAGGCGGTGGTCGAAACTGTGAATGCAATGTTCTCAGATCGCAACGCACACCTTGCAGTAACACCGGCTCCGTACGCATTTCGTCGCATCGGAGATACCTCTTACGGAAAGAGCACGAGAAACTTCAAAATTTAAAATACAAAAGATTTTATCATCTTGTATAAAACAGTAATTGGGTTTTTTATCAATTGTTCGCGATAGCAGACTTATTGCATCAATAAGAGCAACAGAACAAGGCAACTCTGCGAAGGACCTTATTGTTTTTTTATTAAATGTATTTTATTATTCATGAATTGCGGATGCTTGTTTTGAGTTTATATAAGTTTTTTGCGCATAAAAATTAACAAACATTTAAGTTTGCGCGAGAAGAGAGGAATTTCTGCTGCGTCGAGCTCAGTCATGTGGTCGGTAATAATATAAATCCTTGGATATGCGCGTGAGATTTGTCGCACGATCTGAGAACGGCGTCTCCGGATGGAAACACGCCGCAATGTTATCGAAAATGATCTCAGCAGCGGAAAAAAAAAGATTATACACGGAATGCCGTAAATGCTAAATTTTTTACGCGTGCGGGTTTGAATAGGAAAAAGAAAATTAAAATATATTAAAGGAGTATAAGGTTCTTTATTTTTTAAATCTTTCTTTATCTTTGCGATAAACAGAATTATTTTAATTTCCACTAAATATTTGTGGTAAACTGCATAAAAAGAGTATGTTGCGTCTAAATAATTGTTTCATTCCTTTTTCTGTCGTTTTATTTTTTATCCTATTGTTCATTTCCGTCTTTCGTATTATTCCACGTTTCACGGGAACATAAAGGGTTACTTCCAGACAGGCTTCTTTTCCGCGAAATAAGCACTTTGCTGAAATTGTTTTCGCTCGTGTCACATGCGCGCGCAGAAATGCCCATCCGGAGATGCTATATATGGCCACCAGTTTGCGGGAGACCGTGTTCGCGTATACATACATTTATACGGGGGGGATTTGCTTAAATGTACGATCTTTCTCTGACGTACCGTTAGATGTCGCCGTGCATGCCTTTAAATCGAATCCCGCAGTTCCACCCGCGTTAGCGTAACAATCCCCTCGTTAGTTCTCGCGAGAATCAAAGAAAGTTCCGCCTGGCACTATCGTTGTCGGCTTTACGGCCACCGGCGGGGCACGGGGGGAGGGGGGGAAGGGGAGAGTGATCGAATATCGCAACATCGACCGGATGTGCGAGGACAAGGAGCAGCCGTAACACCGCCGGAGTTTCATCATCGATGCACGCACAAACTATTTCGGACGAAAATAAACGAGACGGATTTTCATCGAAAAAGCATCGCCGAGGCAATTATCGAACGCGTTTCGCGAAATGTCTGTACAAAATGCAGCCGATTATACGCAATTGAAATTTCATCCGGTGCATTATCCCATCGTTAATTATCGTTAATCGATCGCACAATTCCACGGATTAAATACAAAAGATTTTAAAAATTAAAAACAAAAAAAAAACAAAAACAAAAATTTGGAGTAATCGAGGAGCCGCAGAAAAAAAAAATCTGTTTCCATGCGAGATTGACAAGTCACGCAATAATGATACCGACAGTTATTACATTACGTACAAGGTGGTGTCCTCGTCGGGGATCGAATTCACGCAAAGGACCTTTGTTAAATCGCCGAGGAAAGACGCACTCATGAGAGACGCAATCAGCGGCCGAAAATTTGATCGAGATACATATTGCACCGAAATATCATCGTGTACGAGGCTCGGTTGCAAAAGGTTCTCTAACCTTTCCATTCGGCGCGCCATTGTGTTGTACCGAAAAGGCGTACGCAATAGATCCGCCGTAAGATCGCATGATTGCTCGCGGGGCTGTTCCGCGGAAAAGATCCGACCCGAAAAGCTCGACCCGAAGACTTTCTTTCTAGGAACTCATTCGTAGGAACAGACGTTACAGGCGCTGCTGGTTCATCCGACGAGAGTGTAACAGCCGGTCCTGACAATCCGTGTTCTCCTGCCGAAAGGGGCGGAGCGACAGCGCCGCCGTCGAGCGAACAGGATCAACAGCAGCAGCAGCAACAACAACAACAACAACAAGAACAACAGATCTACCAGCAACATAATAACGCGCAGTGCCAACAGCAACAGCAGCAACGCGCAGCAGGAAGTGTCGCAGCCGTTGCATCGCACGTTGCTGAGAACAGTGGAGCCCCCTGTGAAATGCGGAGAACACCACCGCAAAATAAAGGTGAGAGCCTCTCCTTTTTCTCCTCTCCGAACATTTATATCTTTATTTGTTCAGAGCTCTACCTGATTTTGCAATCGAACAAGATAAGTACACAGGTTGGTAAACGAGAAAACAGATGAGTACAAATGCAACGTAAAATGCAAAACGGATGAAAAACAGATAAAAAAAAAAAGAAAAAACAATTTTATAATGATTGCACACTCTGTAAAGAAAATTGTTTATTGAATTTGAGCGTTTGGACGAATTTGTTTATTAATAAAATTACTTATGTAACTCTTGTATCTCCGCAACATGTAAAGGATCTTTTTACAGTCGTCGTTCTTATTAAAATTATTAAACAGACATGTGTGAAAAAAATTTTATAATAACTACATAAAGGAGAATTTCTTGTCGGATGCACTTGAGCGTTTATGCAGAGTGGTTTATCAATAGAACTGTTTATGTAACCTTCGTAACACATTCCATAGATAAAGGAAGATTTTAGCCGTTTCACTCCTCACATTAAATTTATTAAACAAAACGAAGATAAATGAGATTCGCGTTTCGGGGACTCGATATCAAGTCCAGTAATTCTACCGAGGTTTCGCATTTCATATATTGCGTTTGCTTTGCGTTTGCTTGCAAAACGAGCCTCTTATCGCGCATTGTCTCGTGCTTCGGATGCAAAAGAGTCTATAATTTATGCATAGACTTTCAATAATTGCCAACTTATTTCGCATGCAAAGCAAGCGCGAGGCAATGTGGAGGACACTTCGCTTTGCATGGAAAATCCAGTTTTCCTTGGTTTATTGCGATCATTTTCATCACACCGATACGTAAAAGTAAACGAATCTGCTCGCAGGTTCAAGAAACCTCGATCGTATACTATTTCAATTTTACAAATTTCAGTTTTTTATTCGGAGTTACTTGACCTTGGCGACACCGGTAAGAAGGTCAAGGTCATCGGGAGGAGATTTAGCCGCAAATAAAATTTTTCAGCGACACGATAGCGTCAAAAAAATTTACATCATCGTCAGCTTCTACGGTGGAAACGAGCAATCAACCTCGCACCGAGTCGGATAACGATAACGTACACAGAAAGAGGAGTAGTGTTTAATTAAAGATGACATTCTCAGATAGTGACGCGATGCGTCACATCACGTTACGTGGATACTGCTCTATGCGAGCGCGACTCCGGAGACGGAGACGAGACACGATATACAGTCGCTGGTGAGGCGCGCGTGAACGAGAGGCCAGTCGCTTCCTCTTCACCGCGTACCCGTCCTCGTTGCACAGTTATACAGCTAGCCACGCAGTGGTCGAGTCGTGTTCACCACGACGCCCGATTGTAATGTGCAACCTATCAATGCAACCGTGAGATCAAAGCGGACTTGTATTTGATAAAGCGTCTCTTCTCTCTTGAACGCGATCACCTCTGCGATAAAATCGACCGACCACGTGGCTCGGCGCGTGTCTTATCTCTTTCACGATCGTGTGTGCATCGTCGTCGTTATATCGACGCCGCGATTAAGTTTGTAAAAATCGAGAGTAAACTCATTTGAGAAGAGAACACTCATTTTCTATTCTCCTGATTAGCAAGAGAAAGCGTGTGTGTGTGTGTGTGTTTATGTGTGCGCACGTATGCGTGCGTATGTGTGTAAAAGTGAGAGTGACAGTGAGATAACACAAAAGAAGCGAATAGGATAAGAGAAAAGAGCAGTGGCATCGAGTAGAAGAGGAAAAGAGAGAAACGAGTCGGCCAAGAAGGAAGAGAGGAAAAAGGAGAGGGAGGAAGAACTCCACCAGAGAGGGAGAATGCTGACTGGCAAGTACGTGGGACACGTTTGCGTTCACTGGCTGCGTCCATCGACACCAGTAGGGTGATCGCACCTCCGAAAGGGGTCTAACTGAGGAATAGCGGAGCGCGACGCATCAATCGACGCACCGATCGACAGAAGGTTTCCAACGGCGCGTCTTTTGTACTTAAGATTCCGCCACTCGCGTGTGTGTGTGCGTGCGCGCGCGTATCGAGAAGCGACGATCGATCTTCGGTATGCAATTACACGCATTATTGATTAATCATTCGACACATACCTCGCACGCATATTTTCCACATTCATTAGTCGCAATCATATCGCAATTTTTTTCGATTGATGTTTGTGACAAATTGCGCGAAATTGTGCGATCGCTCGCGAAATCACATTCAAATCGAACGCACTCAATGATCTAACTAGCAGATAAGATTTGTCGGTCAGAAGTGCATTTTGCATGGTAAGTTCAGATTTTAAAATTACGTGTTTCAATCGTATAAGATTTATATGCGTGAGACTTACACAAGTACGTAAAAACATTTGTTTACATTTCTAATGATACATGTGTGCGTTGTGTAACTGTGACAGATTAGATATACTGTACAACATATCTTATAACAACGCGATAATTTTTTTCACATTGATAAAATAGCATTATCGCGGTACGTATCTTTGTTTGAATGTCGCTGGAGCGGATATCTTTATGCTTTGTTGCATGTGTGTGTGTGTGTGAGTTTTATGCGAATGCTTGTGGAAAAAAAAGACATGTACACGTAACTTTGCCGCTGCGCGTTTTTACACGCGCGCAAACTTTAATATATCAACTTGTAATTAATCAGCTTGAATAGTTGATCATTTTTAAAAAACTATCGTGGCCTCGACATTTTCTTTGTTTTAGAATTTTTTTTTTGTCTGCAAATTGCTTGAGAAATCCGGTTTTCTTTTTTTTTCTCGCGTTAATGGTAAGCGAGAGCTTCCAAGCAAATAATAACTTTAAATGAATATCGCATATGTGTATCTCTAACTATATATGTATTTGTTTTCTGTGACGACACACCAATATGCAAATGCGCGAGCATAAAAGCGTTGAAAGACGATTCCGAGTCTTGTGATAAAACTTGGGTGAAACTTGAATTAAATCGACTATATCAACAGATCAATTATAAGCGTGCAGCGATAACGCGATGTTGCGTCATTAGAGTCAAGGATCAAGTTTTTCTTGGTATTTCATTCTTGTCATCGCGCGGAACACGCTTATCACAGAATTGTTACAAAATAAACCAATAAACTTCTCCCACAAAATGACTGACTTCAGAGTCTTATTTGATTTGTATCTCTTTTTGTAAAACTCACTCAATGAAATATTACATCTCGTGCGTGAAAAGTCAGTGAGACTCGCTGAAGTAGTTTTCAAACGGATTGATTAAATATTCTATACAAAAAAACTCTGTGTGTGTGTGTGTGTGATGTTAGAAATGTGTGCCAACTATCTAGAAACGAAAAATTGTTGAATTCTATAACAAAATTATTTCTCTTGTACGTTAATTTGCGTGTGTATTATTATTATCTCAATGCGATCGATCTAGAAGACTAATAAAAAGTAATCGGATTGAGGAACTTCCATCTTTTTCTCGGAACATCTATTGATTAACAGCATTACTTGGGATGAATTATGACTGTGTGAAATCCTCTCTTGATTTTTCTCTGTTTCTCTTTCTTTTCATGCGTCTTTTTCTTCCGTTTCGCCACATTTATTATTAAACTGGCACAGTCGCACTTGTACGCAATCGAATGTAACATAAAAAATGTAGTGCCATTTTGTTGTTCTATTTTTGATCTTGTTGCTCTGGTAATCTTGCGCAAATCGACGGAGCGACAAATTAGCAAGCACTAAATTTAAATGTTTTATTCAATTGTACTGAAGCGGCTAATATTAGATTAATCAATGTTACTTTTCTTTCTTAAGCTTATTTCTACTACTATATAATGCAGATGCGTTGCGCTGTTTCCGCGAAATCTGATTTATACAATTTCATTGTTTTCCAATTAAATGACGTTTTATTCTTTTTTTTTTTTTTTGCACAGTTGACAGATCGGGTACCGGGCAGTCTGGAAGCTCGCCGAGGGTGACGCTCCGGCTCAACCAGGTGCGAGGAACAAGGGATGAGAAGAAAGGGACGGGTACTTCGAACTCCCGTCAAGGCGGCATAAGCGCACAAGTACGCACTATTATACAAAATTCGCGTTTGAACTGTATTTTAGAGAAATACGTTAAAAACATTTACAAAGAACGATCAATAATTTTAATTTAATTTTAAATTTTAATATAATTGTTTTTGCAAAATATTTAAATTGTCTCGATCAATCAATTTTAATATTAATAGAGAACACACACGCAGGGTCAAGGTTCAATGGAAACTTCGTCGAAGACGTCGGGCAATGCGTCATCGGGAAGCACAAATGCCGCTTCGAACACTGGCACATCGGGCAACACGTCCTCTAGTGACAGCGGTGATGTGTACGAGTTCAAAAGCTCGAAAGAGCCAACGCCGGTGAGAGGCGCAAGCACATCTCCGAATCCTAATCCGGATAAAGACAAAGATGGTAGCGGCAAACCTTCAGCTAGCCAAAGTAGTCAGGGAAGTGGCAATAATGCGGCCACTACCGGCAATTCGTCAACATCGTCTAGTGAAGCGACGACGGCACCATTAACTTCCGATGAAGCTTCAGCCGCCACGTCGCCATCGTCGAAACGTACTTTCGAGGGCGGCGACAACACGGAAGAGCAGGACGATGAAAATCGTCGGAAGAAACGAAAAGACACTGAAACCGCTAAAGAGAATACAAAAACCAACACAACGGGGCGGCAAAATACCAGTAGAAGCGCTGCCAGTAGCGGAGAAAAAGTAAGAATCACACAAAGACCTTGATTGTGCACGAGCTTTTTGTGATGATATATTTTACGATGTTCAAATTGTTTGCAGTGTGCCAAGTCGGGTAAACAAGGATCTGGAACAACGTCCGGGAAAGGGAATCAAAATGCGAGCTCCGTCAGTGCGGACAGGAAGAGTCCCAGCACCTCTTCTATGGCCAGTAGTCCAAAACCTTCGAATACTCCCAGTTCGACAAACACGAAAACCGCCACTCCAGCGCCATTGGAATCCGACAGCGAGGAAGACCGACTGAAATGCTCCGATTCTAATTCCGCTCCCAAAGTACCACCCTTGAAAATAGTTATTCCGCAGAGTACGGCATCTGAACAAGAACAAGGCAATAGAAACGGTAAAAATATTACAAATAGAAGTCATCAGTTGCCCTACGTAGTTGCGAGCTCGAACAGCAACGATTCGTTAGAGAAAGATCAAAGTCAATCGGCCAGCGGTACAACCAGTCCTACGGAAGGCACCACTAGTACGAAAGGGGAGGATAAAAAAGATTTTGGTGCGATTTTGCACGGGGAGGAAAGGTCGACTCATCATCAACGGGTGTTGAGAAGTTCACACAGGTGAGAAAAAAATCAAAACATATGAAAATTGTGTCGATTACGATTCACACTTGAAGTGTAACCGTCACAATTCTAATTGTGTTATTACAGAACTGGAAATGGCAATAACGGTTCTACGGCACAGAAAGAAAGTACACCTTCATCGGGTAATGGAAATTATTCCAATTCGTCGCCCTTGCCAGCTAACGCTTCTATGGATCGGTCAAATAATTCATCACCGTTACAAAGACATCACTCACCGACGCCTGAGACTGCCGGATCCGACGCTAGTAAAACTAGTTCGTCGGAGTCCGCAAATACGGGAACCGCCTCGAAATCCAGTACAACTGTGGAAAAATCGGACAAAAATATGGACTCCGCCGGAAAGAACCAAAAGGATAGTAATGCGGAAACCGTAGAGAATGTGTCGTCAGTGACATCCTCTGCGATATCCAACACCAACACACCGGCACCACCTGTCGAACTTCATCCTAGGAAAAGGAAGATGAAACCTAATAAAGAGGCGCAACAGGCGGCTGCTACAGCGGCTAACGAAGCGGCTGAAGCTACTAGTACGGGACCAGAAATTCATCCGCACGATCAACCAATTACCAATTGTTATCAGCTATTTTTAAATATTAGAAAACAGGTAAACTATGAAAAACTCGCAAATTTTTTTAATCACACGATTAAAAAATAAAAACTTTGAATAATTAATGCATTTGTGTATGCAGTTGAAGAATTTCTAATGATCTTTCACAGATCGAGAGAAGACGAAAGGGTTTATTTCCAGTACAACCGAAACCTCCTCAAGGTTTTAAGGATTATCTGATGAATCGATGTACATATGTGTTAGCTGGCAATGTAAAGCTCGAGCCAAATATCAATCCACCGGTTGGTCTACACGCGGCTATGAAAGATCTGTACGTTGAGCAAGAAAAGGAGCGATATCGTCTTAGAATGCAACATGTCGTTGAAAAGGAGAAGTTGGTTCTGTCAGTGGAACAAGAGATTCTCAGAGTTCATGGTAGAGCAGCCAGAGCGCTTGCAAATCAGTCTCTTCCTTTCTCCGTTTGTACCATTCTTAAAGATGAAGAAGTTTATAACGTTATCACACCGGAACAAGAAGAAAAAGATAGAAACGCAAGAAGTAGATATAACGGCAGATTATTTTTAAGTTGGCTTCAGGATGTGGATGATAAGTGGGAAAAGATAAAGGTAAAGATAAAATAGACAATTTTGTTTTACTTAGGTAGTTCAAAACAAAACTTAATATACACTCACTTACGAAAGTTACGAATCTCCACTTTTACTCATGACCATTTCTCTTTACTCATGAAAAATAAATTTCTACAGGAGGGTATGTTGTTGAGACACCATAATGAAGCGGATTCTTTGCACGCTGTTCAACGGATGCACTGGGAGTGGAAATTAAAGGAAGTGGGACTGTGTGAATCTAAAGTAACTCCTCAAATAGAAGATGTTCATGTTCCAATGGTGCATGTATCAGATGATTTCGATTTGTTACCAGCTTAGTGTACACTTGTATCTGTATAAGTTTTCTTACATTTAGTTTTCTTTTGGAACAACTTCGAGGACAATGGCTTTAATCTGTGATCTCTATCGATATACGCATCTCTGTTATCATGTCATTACCAAGTATGTTATAAGCAAACATTTTGAAGCAACACATAATGAACTGCAAAAACAAGAAATTTGAAGTGACAAACGTGTATCATATTATGATATACGTACAGATCGCACAGAAACGCGTGGAATATAAAAAAAAAAAGAAAAAAAAATCCGAGACTAAATTAGAAAAAAAAAGCGATTGAAAATTTTTATCAAATAGACAACAGTCATGTACTTGCAGTTATTTACCTTTTGACAATAAGTGACATCCAGATTTGGGCACACAACGTGCCAGAAAGTTAGGAGAATATTTCTTTATCTTATATAAAGTTTAAATAAAGTAACACTCACACACATTTCTTGATTTACATGAATAAAATACACGTTTTATCAATATTTATATGTGCCTTGAATTTGTGTCATTAGATTCGGTCATAACATTAGAGGACTGGTTTTTTCTCTGCACCATGTTACTCTCTATCTTGTTCATTTAAAATAAAACACTTGTACATTCAAACTTCGAAAAAAAAAAGATACAAGTGCAGCGAAAAGAGCAGAACTAATGATAATTTTATAGAACGCAGTATTATCTTGACGATGGAATTTTTCCAACATGTTTTCGTGAAAGCAATGAATGTTAAAGGCGCGAATGAAAATTTAAATGACACCAGAATTCTTCGAAATTTCGAATTCAAGCGGTGAAATATCGCACTTATATTCAGACTGTATGAGAAATTAAAATCGCTATTAACGATGTAGTACATAAGAAATCAGTAAGTTACAATACTGTCATGTGTTTCACGCGGGCAATTTAATATGTACAGCATATGAGCGTTTCGGTATAGAAATATTTCCAGAATTGGATCTAAAAAAATGCATGCATACTATTGTATGACTTATTTATAAAAAAAAAAAAAAAAAAAAAAAAAATAATCAAAATGTGCAAACTTTTCGTATATAAATATGTCATGTGCTTTGATTAATGAAGTAAAAATGTTACTACTCGTGAGAAGAAAAAGATAATCTTTAAAACAATAATTTTTTTTTGTGCTTACCAATAATCACCATTTTCTCCTCTATATTTTATTCCAGAAATCTTATTAGGCTAAACTAATTAAAGTTGAAGGAAATAAGTAAAATTATACTCTTGCATGTTGTGTAGTTACAAACGTTTAATTACTTTTTACTATTGTCATCTTTATATTCGGTATTTACAGCAACTGTTTGATTGTTATTACCTAATTTAAAATCTATTGGTTTGTCATATCCCATTATTTTGATGTAATGACTAGAATCCCGAAAAAATCTTTGCTCTAAGAATAGAGGAGTATCTTTTACAATGCAGTTTGCAAACATGCCAGTTATATCTGGTACTCTTACATCACCTGGACTAAATGTGAGCTGAAACACAGTGTTTTTACTAAAACTGATACATAAACAAAACACTATCACATCCCATTTGAAATATTAATAAATAAATATACCTTTTTTGTACGAAGAAATAAACTATAAGTGTGTGCGGTATATTTATCTTCTTTTTCGTCGTAATACAAGTGCGTTACATATTTCTTTGTTATCAAATGTATTAACAAAGGAGTACCCACAGCCATAAATCCAATACATCCAAATATGCCTAAAAAAAATCCAATATTGCCAGTTTCCATAACTTTTAAATAAAAGGCAGGCTGGGCTAATAAGCCAGCAGCTGATGTCATCAGAGAAAAAGCTTTGAGAGCTTTGATCTGTTTTGTTAAAGTTCCATAATAAATTTCAATCTTTTCTGAAGACGCTTTATCAGATTCTTTGGTTGAGAAATATCTTGTACTGTGCACTACGGGAAACCTCTAGAAAATTACGAACTGATGTTAATAAAAAACACATCTTCTACCGTCTCGGTGTAACTTATTTTCACAAAGTGTCACTGAAACTATTTTGTTCTAACCTTAGGAGTGTAACAATTAGGCGCAACATAGGTTAAACTGCCTAAAAAACATTGTTTTTGGTTGAGTGCGCACAGACGTAAAGCCAATGCCATTATTTAAGAGAATATTGTCGTGTGGATGATGTGTATATAATATTTACATTCCGGTATAATGAATAAAATCCTGAGGATTCTTTAGGATTAACAATCTTTCCTCAGATAAGATGCAGCAGAAGTACCCTGTTTGGCGTAGTCTACAATACAGTCGTAAGCCGTAAGCCGTAAGAAATTGACCAATCACAGATAAAGTACAGAAGAATAATTGATTGTGATTG
>QVNV01021275.1:0-19786 GCA_014825455.1 Pseudomyrmex pallidus | reverse complement strand
ATGGCAAATAACTTTTCTATTCAGTTTAACTCAATCTATCACCATACTTCGGCTTGGTCAAAATTTTTGGGACACCCTGTATACATATAATCCAAGTAAGTATAAATATCGGAAATATCAGAGAATGGCAAGATTTACTTTGTGTAATACAAATGAGACTTGAAACTATTCGTAAAAACTAAACTGAATGAAGATTATAAAATTTCTTTCAATATATTTTAATCTTATATAAAGTAGAACGAACAGAGTCAATTGCTCACTTTTGGAATTGATAATCAATTCCAGCAAAGCCTCGCCCATATATCCCGTTCACTAAAATAATCTATTATACTTTTTTGAAAATTTCTGCAAGATTTTTGGAAAGTTTTAAGGATTTTGGATAAAAAGAAAATAACAATTAACTATAATTTTTGCATAATTATATATTTATTTTGCAAAGAGTATGTAGAATAGTGTGCTTTTTCCGTCCCACTTTGCACAGATTGCGAACTGTTAGATGCAGTAATAAGTTTTACTGTAACTGGTACTGCTGTTTTACTGCGCACGCGCGTAAGGTTTGTTTTCTATTGGTTTTTTTCAACGTTTCGATTCGATGTCTCGATTACGTCACGCGATCGCAACGACTGCGTATTGGACTATTGGACACGGCCGGCAGACGGCAGTTCCGGTGATGCGTATACATTACGTATATGTTTGCTTGTGCGCATGAGTGCACCTACCTTATCATACCCCTATTGTTGTAACCTCTGAAATCTAGTCGAAAATAGAATATGTAATTTTATGTATATATTAATTATAATATTTGAAATTGTGCAGTGCATTTAGTTAACGAATTTGTTCGATAAGTATGTATATAATTATGTGACAAGTTTTGCGTTTATTACCAAGTAATTGTATTGTAGAATACTAAACTATAATATAGTTAAAAACGCACACGTCTATATAAACAAAAGTTTAAAATTTTTACATTTGCTTATTATATTGTGAAATAATTAACATACAATGCACGTATGTTTATACAAATTTCTTTCAATTTCAGAATAACAATGCTGCTCAGCAGAAGCACATGCATGTTGCGACAACATTTGCAACACAAATTTCTGGCTGTTGTTGGATTTTATGTTCCAAAATGTAACAGAGAAAATACTTACAAATATGAACAGACCCGTAATTATAAAAACTTTGGTCATACAAGAAGAAAGACCCGATTTTATACTATTGTTCCCAGTTTAATTTGTGTTATTGTAATGTTTGCACAGTTTTTTGACTGGCAAACGTAAGTTGATACTCATAAGTTGATAACAGTTATTCTTAAATTCTGGAACAAAACATATAAAAAGAAGAATCAAAATATTTGTTGTATAAGAAATTAATGTAACATCTTAAATGATTAAAATTTAGTTTATTATATATACTGTATATTTTATAATGTTTTCATTTTTTTTACAGGTACTTTGGTTTAATACCTAAGGTAGATGCTGCTAGTATGATAGAAGATCAAAATAATGAAAATATAGAGAACACAGAACAGGAGTTACAAAAGAAGAAGAAGAAGAAACAGAAGATTGGATTTCGAGACAGAAAGGTTTATTGAACATTCATATATAATCAATTAAATTTACAAGGGCTTCAAAGAGCAAATTTCAGTTATTAGTTCTTTAAGATTGACATCTTATATATTTATATTTTCATATACTTATTTTTGATAAAAATATAATTATATAATAATATTCTTCAATATTGTATCACAACTATATATGTATATATATATGCAATATATATATGTATATATTGCAAGCATTTCACTATATATCATAAAGAAAGTATTTTATTTGTGTGGTTGTGACATTTTTTTTTGTAATAAAAAAATACAGAAGCCAACACTTGCATAATTTTTTATATTTAAATGTATGAAAATAAAAAAGAATTAATTTTATACCAATTTGAGAAAAGAAAAAGTAACATATACACAGATGGGTGCAGAGCTTTAGATTAATTGACTTAGTGCTTGATTAATATCAGTATGTATCTATGCGGCAGGACGATGCAGGCTGAAGTATTTTTACAGATAATAGAATACGAGAACAGGATAAGAACATATTCAACTCCGGACAAAATCTTTCGTTACTTCGCGACTGTGAAAATAAATAGTTTACAGGGTACCGAGATCTTTATGACACCTGATGATTTTATACGATCTATCACGCCAGGCATGCAACAGCCAAATGGTAGGGTTCTTGTAATGCGTACAAAAACGTGGTTATTTCATTGGCTCCAATTATCTATTATCTAATAACTACTTACTATCTTACTAACAATTACCCTGCCTCGCTCTGCTAAAAGCTTTATAATCTTATGTATAATACAAAGCTGCTAATACTATAGAAACTTACTATATAAGCTTTTCTACTAAAAACAATTGTGTTGGATATGAATAACATTATCAAGGCATAGTTTTTCCTCAATGTATGACAGTCTTGCGCTTTCGTAACTATCGCGACTATCAATCAACTCTTGTATGCCCAGATAATAGAGTATGAAAATCGTATGAGACATTACTCGACACCGGACAAGGTGTTTCGTTACTTCGCGACTCTCCAAGTCACGAACAACGATGTGCACGAGGTGTTTATGACACCAGATGACTTTTTAAGATCGCTGACGCCCGGGGTAAAACAGCCTGATGGTAATCCTATAATTTACTGCATACTATTTCTCATTGTTTTTCGATAATTGTTGCTTTTTGCATGAGTTTCCCTATTGATCGCCACTTTATGATATCTCCTGCACAAGTCTTTTGCTTGTACGAATTAACATTTTCTAACTTATAATTTATAATATAGATTACACACAGTTTATGTTTTTGTGCTCAATTTTTTTAAAAATACAAAAGAAATTATGCAATAGTAGTTCATGATTATTAACATACATTTATAATTTTCAGGTCTTGGACTGGATCAGTATAGGCGTTATGATCCAAAGGTACATATATAAATAAAGATTATAAAAAATACATTAATAAAGTTTAACAAAAATATCACAAGCAAAATATTCTTATAATATATTTATTCTGTGTATATTTATAGAATATTCATACAAAATTAGAATTGGAATTGGATGAAGACAGTATCTTTTACAAGCTCGGCAGTGCAGGCCTGATTACTTTTTCGGATTACATCTTTTTATTGACTGTGTTGTCAAGTGAGTTGTCCACTACTTCGTGTTAAACTTTGATGACTGATAAAAAAATTTTTATATTTTAAAATACATTTGATTTCCTTGAGTACTTAAAAGTTTGAATCTCACAGCTTCTAGACGTCACTTCGAAATCGCCTTTAGGATGTTCGATTTCAATGGAGACGGTGATGTCGATTCCGAGGAATTTGGAAAAGTAGCTACTCTGATACGTCAACAGACTAGCATAGGCACTCGACATCGTGATCATGCAACCACGGGAAACACATTTAAGGTCATAATTGATATTAACATTGAAATATTACATGTGAAGAATTATAAATATTTTATTAAATAATCTAAATTTACACGATAATCTTTTAAAACTCTGTTCAATTGTGTATAGGGAGTAAATTCCGCGCTTACGACATACTTTTTCGGGCCACATATGAATCACAAGTTAACGATTGAGAAGTTCTTGGATTTTCAACAACAACTGCAACGAGAGATCATGAGTCTTGAGGTACATATACAGATATCAATGTTCAATATATTATATACAATATATTTACGCATTGATTTATGTAATTATTTTAGTTTGAACGACGAAATCCGGATGAGCATGGCAATATCACTGAACTAGATTTTACGGAATTATTGTTAGCTTATGCTGGATATCCAGCAAAGAAAAAAGCAAAGATGTTGAAAAGAGTTAAGAAGGCGTAAGTGTAGAAAAATGCTTATTCTCTTTAAATTTGAACAATTTTATTGAAAAACACTGTAGTTTCGTATCTATTCGCGATCCGGGATTTGATTTACGTTAATTAATTGTTTACAGCTTCAAGGAAGACCCGAAAGGAATCAGCAAAGAAGAATATCTCAAGTTCTTCCACTTTTTGAACAATATTAACGATGTTGACACAGCCCTAACATTCTATCACATAGCTGGAGCATCTATCGATCAAGGTACATAATATTTTAGTCTAATTACAAATATTCCTTAATTATATAAACAAAATTTTAGTTTAAGTAATACATAACTTTGAACAACTGCTATTTCTCTTGTATATTTGTTTATACATAATTCTCTGATGTTTTTGCAGCAACCTTGAAACACGTAGCGAAAACGGTTGCTCACGTTGATTTGAGTGATCACATCATTCAAGTTGTGTATACAATTTTCGACGAGAATAGTGAGTTACTTTCTGTCAGTAAAATGCATGCTACAGACTGCGAAAAAAATTATTAATTCTATTTTGTTCTAAGCTGTACGTTTTTTGTGCGATGAAATCATTTATCGCGTGAGTCTCGTTTTTTGCAGTGGATGGACAGCTTAGTAATCGAGAGTTCGTCGCTGTCATGAAGAACCGGGTTCTTCGCGGTCTGGAGAAACCTAAGGATACAGGATTCGTCAAGTTGATTCAATCTCTGATGAAATGCGCTAAACACAGCGATCTCTTGTCGTTCGATAAATAATTGGAAGCGTTCATAGAATCGTCCAAGATCTTTGTTAAGCTTTTTTTCTTGTTTTATTCATTGTAACGTATTATTATTATAACATTGTAACGTATTATACTTGTAAATCTAACATATTATCTGTAAAATGTTATCTAAAATAGAATTATTAAAATAGAAAATTATATTCGTTATTTATGTATATTGTTTATAAGAGAAAATTAGACACTTATCAGCAAAAAATCTACAACAATAAATTGTTCTCTGCTTTCACTACTTATGTTAAATAGACCGTGTCATTTAAATCTCACCTAAGATGTAGGAATTACAATTTCACTCAGTACACATTCACTATTTGTTCAGTAAACGTCAAACTCTTCGCTTATTTAGTTTCAAGTTCAAGTTTCAAGTTATTAAATTATTGAATACAACAATGTACGGAAAACACAGTCTTAACTTTTTATTCCTGATGCAAACGATAACAGTATTACTTGTCGCACGTCTTATTACATCCACTTCAACGGAAAAACTTGGAGAAACGACCGTAACTGGCAAGTAAATCATGTGTCGCAATTTAAGGAATGTTAATATAAATATAAATGGTTAGTTTTTTTTGTTAGTTTTCGAGAACTTAGTGAATTAATTTATTTTAATTACACAATTAGATGCAGAAGCTGGAAATAAAAAAGAGATTTCGAAGCAAGAAGCGGATATTTTGTCACTAGAACGATATTTTCAGTGAGTGTTTTAAAATAAAAATTATATGTAGTATATGAAAACTGATAAAGTAGTTTTAAAACTATTTCACCCACGTTTTTATTCTACGCACACAGAGACATATTTTCTGAACATGTGGCACCTCTCCAATTTGAATTTGGTCACGTCTATGAGAATCCTAATGAGTGGGAGCAGAGATTCGAACGAAAGGATTTTGACAACAATCGCCACAGTGGCAAGGTAATTGTTTTTGAGAGATTTCTAAATTATAGAATAGGACATATACATCATTTGATGATTTGTTAGCTTAAGTATAAATCTACTTATATAAAATTGTTGGATTTTAGATAAAATGGGGTAACAAGAATGGCGAGTACGGTGAACAATATTGGGATCTGAACCATTGATCAAAATAAGTTGTTTATAAAACTATAATTATCTTAATAAAAACTCTTGCATCTGTCACTTATTTTAAATAGAACTTACAATATATTCAGTTACATACAAAGTTAAACATCATATTAAAGAGAGTTGTTATTAACTGAGCATCGGTGGTTCAGTGGTAGAATGCTCGCCTGCCACGCGGGCGGCCCGGGTTCGATTCCCGGCCGATGCAGATATTTTTTTTTATTCGCATTCCATAAATAATTTTTTTCTCTTATAAATTATGATTTTTTTTTAATAAAAAAATAAAAGTTTACAATATTTTGTGTATTTAATTCTCTCTTTATAATAAAAAAAAAAAAGTAATCTTGCATCGGCCGGGAATCGAACCCGGGCCGCCCGCGTGGCAGGCGAGCATTCTACCACTGAACCACCGATGCTCACGAGAACTCTTCCTCTTATAGGGATTCAGTATAATTTTGTCAGATTATAAAAATTGTGATCAAAAGTTTAAACGTACACATGTTACAATAAAAACAAAAGAGAAAAAAGAGAAGGAGAATTGAAGATCGTTTAAATTTAAATCACGTCGTTAGACGTCACGAGTTTCACACAAACATTTTATTTATTTTGTTAACGAGATTGACGTCGAACAGTCATGGAAATTGTTGATAGATTGGCAGTCTTCCCGACGACCAGTTCGTACACGAATATAAAATGCCGTTTGACTTGCGCGCGCAGAGGTCGCGATTTACTCGCAAAAAAGGTCGACGGTCTCGTGATCCAATATCGTGCGATCGCGTTGAAATTAGTCAAAAACAAATCTCAACTCGGCGAGGTGATGAGAAACGCGGCCTTCTCGTTAGTCGAGGTGAATTATGTGACAGGTGGTGTGAACGAGCTGGTCTTACAGATGGTTGACAAGGCCAGACTCAGGATTCATTCTGTACAAGAGATTATCGGCGGGGTTCGACTTTGGACGTACGAGCCCTTTCGTAGCGGCGCCGATCCCTTCGAATTCGCCGGATTGGCGAGAGGCGGTCAACAGGTGTGTGTGTTATAATTACGTATATTTACAATGTTAGCTGTACGATACAACGAGTGAGATAAGCGGAGAAAAATTAATTCCTCGCATTTAAAACCGGGCATTTAATTACTTCCTCACGTCAGTAGTTGGCTAAATTAAAGAAGAATTACGGGAAAGCAATCGAGCTGTTGGTCGAGCTTGCGTCGCTGCAGCGCAACTTCCAGATCCTGAATCAAGTGATCAGAGAGACCAATCGTCGCGTGAACGCTCTCCGACACATCATTATACCTCGGTTGGAACGCACTCTCTCGTACATCGTCACCGAACTCGACGAGTTTGAGCGTGAAGAATTTTATCGGCTCAAGAAGATACGAGAGTGTAAGATAAAACAATGTAAGGGAAGATTCTTCCAACGCAATCCGGTCCAAGATTCCCACGCGTTTGATAAGACAGATGAGGATCTTCTTTTTTAATATTACAACCAGGTAATAAAACTTGAAATCTGCGTAACTTGTCGGAACTTGATGTAGTTCCAAGTACGTTTTTCCGACGATTGATGAATTTTTGCGAGCGAAGCTCACAGCAACGCCACTGTCTTGTTGCTTGCATCAACAAAAGTTTTCATCTCGCGTTCGAGTTAGAAAAGAAATAAGAAAAACCCAGCTCTTGTAATAAATACCTGATCATTAAAGAGATGGAAAGAGAGAGAGAGAAAGACCGGACCAGCTATAAGCGTAAGAAACGCGAGAAACCAAGTGGAGAGAACGAGATGGAAAGTGAGAATAAAGAGGGGAACCCGGGGCCCAATTATACCAAGAAAATACAGCCCATAAAGCCAACCTTAACTGCTGCCAAACATCGGGATATGATAATGAGAACGTGCTGCTGTGCCCCTCCCGCCCCCTTCTAACCCCGTTGATACATCTTGTAAGTTTAGCAGCTGCTAAAAACGCAAAAGAACTCAACAACAGAAGAATTTTAATTTGTCGAAATACTCTGCTTCTAATTAAGTTTTTTTTGTTGAATCGAGTTACGTCAACAATTTATATATTTATGATTTGTAACGCGTGACGATCCTTTTTTATTCGTTGATCACTTGAATCTTCATTAAACAATACAATTCTTCTCTCATCGCGTAATAATTATGTGTACGTAATTCTTCATTGTGAGCGGTAAATCCGCCACATAATGAGCGCGGAGCAATTTAGTCGATCGACTCGTGATCGGCACTCGATCGTCGTCGTCGTCGTCGCGCAATACACACGGGCCAGGCAGGCCAGCCAGCCAAGACCAAGAGAGCGAGACGGAAATCCTGAGGGAAGGGGAGAAGGGAGAAGAGTATAGAAGCCAGCAGAAGGCCCTGTAAAGAAAGCGAACGAAGAGGGGATAAACAGACGTCTGCTGCGCTGCAGAGACGTCGCTGGGGCGAGATCGCGGGCGAAGCGTTCCGCTCGCACATTCAGTCGGACGGAAATCTTCAACGAGGAGAGAGGTTAGGTTGTGCGCGCGCGCGTTCTCGCGGAGTGGAAGGTGATTTGTCGTTTTAATTGTTTTCATTCGCGGGCGATTCGAGCACGACGGGATCGTCGTGACGCGCGTGCTCCGCCTTTCCCCGTTTCGTGCGCACCGAGCGCGCGGAAATGGCGTTCCCGAGGTGAAAACACGATCCGATTATGTGACTGCCTTTGTGATTGATACGCTGCGGCTGCATTCGCGCCGGAGCCGGGGAATTGCTCGCTCCCGCGCGTCTCTCTCTCTCTCTCCCCGCACATTTTGTTTCGCCGCGTGTGTCGCACGTGCACGCGGAGATTACGACTAACTCATTGTCTGTGAGTAATTATATATACATATTTGTGTTCTCCGCTCCGTTTACTTACGCGTACGCGCACGTAGCAGAGAGGATCTGCTTTTGTGTTCCGAGGAGGAAGCAAGAAAAGATCGATTTTTCGAAAGATTAAATCAAGAAAGCGAGATTTGTCTTCTCGTTACACAACGTGTTTATGTCCGAAATCTTGTTGGTGCAAACTGAGTGCAATTAGTGAGTGAAACTTAAATGAGGTTGCGTCAAGATCGGATGATTCTTCGAATCTGGCTGACACTTGGTTAAATTGAAACCAACGAGGAGTATCTTCGTGAAAGAGCGAGGAAGGGAGAGAAAGAGAGTCAATTGGATTAATCTCGTTTAATGCGCAAACAAGTTAATTAAATCTGCTTGTTAAAACCGAAATCAGATTTGACAGCTTTTTAAACGAAGCTGTGTGCGGCAGGACCGTAATTAATGGGAAGACAGTTCTTGATCGATAAAAAGACGAGATAGGAATCGAGTCTTCGTTAACTCGAGCAGTACGTCTTTGTCTCAATATATATTTTCGCACTGATTTCTCATCGAGTTTTGTAAATTCTTGCAATTTCTGTAAACGAAAACTTGGAGTTTTTGCATAAACAATTACAGTTTTGTGTATTTTTGTCTCTTTAAACTTTTAATTTCTTCGTGTTTCAGGCTGGTTTTTTTTCTTAGAAAATTGCGAACTGAATTCTTCGCATGATGCACAAACGAGATCTCAGTACGTCGATCGATCGACGGTGGGTAACGTAAAAAACTCGAGAGTTCAAGAAGATAATAAAATAGCGACAATTTCGACAACATTCATCTTGAGCGAAAAATGAGGTGGATCTTGCTGTTGACGTTTGTACGTGCGATATGGTGCGCGCACGGTGCCTGCGAGCCAATCAGAATAGAAATGTGCCGCGGTCTCGGCTACAATGAGACTGTTATGCCGAATCTCGTCGGTCACGAAATACAAGGCGATGCTGATTTTACTTTGCAAACGTTCAGTCCGCTTATTCAGTACGGATGCAGGTAATTGGACCGGTCCTCTCCCGATGTTATGTTCACAGTAATATATGAAGAGCGTTACATCAGTAATTTTATCCTAATCATATTTACTTTGTTATTATCGGCGTTTTGTTATTAATCAACGAGCAGATGTAAAACTTAACTTACTGATTTTTAATTTACTTTTAATTCTAAAATGTTGTTACATATTCACAAGCGCTGTAAACTCGAAAGACAAAATTGTAAAACAAATGAAAAATTTAATTGTTGCAGCGCGCAATTGCATCTGTTTCTGTGCTCGGTGTATGCGCCCATGTGCACCGAAAAAGTACCTGCGCCTATCGGGCCTTGCCGGGGTCTGTGCGAGCAAGTGCGAGCTCGTTGTTTCCCGGTCCTTCAGGGATTTGGCTTTCCCTGGCCGGCCGCATTGAACTGTTCCAAGTTCCCACCGGAGAACAATCATCAACACATGTGTATGGAAGGGCCGGGTGAACCCGGACCGGCAAACCCTATCCAGGTATATTTGTTGGCTTAGTCTTATTAAACAATTAATAAGGCTACCGTTGATTCACTTGTCTGTACGCAAATATTGTCATTTGACCAGACGGTGAGCGCCAACAACGGACCCTGGGGCTGCTCCTGGTACGCGAAATCGGGACTGTACATTTTTCTGAATCGCTCCGGAAGATGCGCCGCTGCTTGTGACGCTGATATTCTCTGGTCTCAGAAGGACAAGAAACTGATGGAGGCCTGGATGGTCGTGTTCACAACGGTGTGCCTTATATCCGTCGCGTTCGCCGTTTTGACAGTATTAAAGCCGCGCAAACAGCCTATACTGACCACGTCCGGAGGTGAGAATTTAATTGCGAAGAAGAAACATTTCGTTTAAAATATTTCTTAATTTTAATACAAGATGTATGTGATTTTTTATGTTTTAATCATGAATTAAGATTTTTTTAATCAAAAGATAAAGTGAAAATTACAGAGATTTTGATCGATATTTTAATCTTGTGTAATTTGCAGAACGTGCAATAATCTTCTTAACGATCTGCCACGCGGCACTCACAATTGGCTATGTGGTCCGATTGGCAGCTGGTCGGATGAATGTCGCTTGCACACCCGCGGTTTCGTCGCATTCCCAGGGTGTTCTAGCTCAACAGCAGCAGCAACAACAGTATCTCACGCAGGACGGTTTAGCCAATCCTTATTGCGCTGTTGTTTTTCTGCTGCTCTATTATTTTGGAAATGCCGCGATCGTTTGGTAAGTTGTTACTTTTTTTATATTTTGCATTCTTTAGAAATGAAAAGTAACTATACAAATCAGCGTTTAACGATACATGATCAGATAACACACAATATTTGTTAGTGTTGATTTAATTTCTACTGTTACAAGAGAAAGAGGAATTTTAGGGGATTTCTTTATTGCTTTTCTTTTTATTTTTTTTTATTTTAATTATATGCGAAGACTTGAATCTCAAAAGATATTCGTACAACGCGTCCCGGAGTTGTCTGCTTGTTGCAGAGCGCTTTGCCTTGTTGCGCTCGCCTCGCGGGACTGCATCGTCCGAGGTAGGGATAACAATCTGGCAACAGTGTTGACTCCCCTCGTGCCGCTAACGAGCCTCTGACTCCCATCTCGTCCCAACCCATCTCATCCCGTTTATGCTGAGAGGTTCATCTTAACGCGTCTAACGGGTGGCGCGAGCAAAAAACTGTTCATTCGGTTATCTGTTTGCTCGGATAATTCACTGTGTGCGTTGCGCCCCGGATTTATTAATTACTTTACATTAATTACAAAGATCTCAAGACGTCTCTTAAATTAAACCTTTCTAACGGGACAACGTATTTTAACATTCAACGGTACAAAACTTTAAATAAAGAGATTTGCGTTACATTTTCAAGATTCGAGTGTGAGGAAAAAGTTACAAACGATTTTTTTTCTATTTTGTATCTTATCGAATCTTCGTAAACTTTGACTTGTACGTCAGTATAAGATAAGTAATCTCCTTTCAACTGACAAAACCTATGATCATTTCTCAGCTTTACGCGGGTCTTTCGAAACGTCAACAAAATCTTTCAATTTATCATTCACCGTTTCGGACCGCCAATGAACGAGAACCACCCGGTATGTGAGGCTGGTCGAGAGGAACCTTGTTGCCAGATATGCATGGAGTCAATGGCATTCCATCTTAGAGAAAGCAAGCTGCTTTGTAGAAGAGAAAGAAAGCGCGAGAAAAGCAGAACGGGAGAAAGAGAAAAAGAGTGAGGGAGAAAGAGAGACGTATATAGGGAGGTGAGAGGAGGTGGAGAGAAGAAGCGGCGCTTCGAAACCCAAGCAAGGAGTAAGATGATTCACAATGCATGGATGCAATTTTGTGGTCGCGATTGCGCGGATGAGTTTCGCGAATTCGATCGTTTTGCGTCATGGGTTTCGGAGCTTATGAATATTTAGCCATGAGAGTTCGCAACGTTGCCACACAAATCTCAAAAGTTGAGTCGTTTGTAACTTTTTTTTTTTTTTTTCAATTGTACAACTTGTACAACTTATTTATACACTTGTGGAATTTTCAATTTTCTATCATCTTATAATTTCAAATGTTATTTTACGTTTAAAGCGACGAGGGGAGTCAACACATAGATAGTTAAAAGACCCATCGCGAAGGTCCGGCAGCGGCCCTGCGCTCCGGGTCTGCAGATACTTTTGTGCGCTGTGGTGTAGCGAACTGTATAGCGTATGGCCATAATTTACATCGAAAGAGCCGATAAACATCACGCCCCGCGGCACACGAAGCTACGAAGCCCGTGTGTACCCGTGTGGACCCATAGTGTTCTCTGCAGCCCTTGTCTCGCGCATTGTCCTGTCTCGCTTTTTACCATTCTCCTCTTTCCGCCTTGTTTCTACACGCACGTCAAATTTTACGCTAAAGAAACGACAAATTTCTCATTGAGATTTTGAGGACAAACGAAAGATCATCGATTTCTCATGGGTATCTTGAATTTTGTTAAACTCTTTTAACACAAAAGCGCATGATAATTTGACGCTCCGTCACTGCAAGTCTTACTTTTTATTTATAGCTATTTTTTTTCTCTCTCTCTCTTTCCGGAGAAAGTTGAGAAAAATACATATTTGCTAAAATTACAATTGTGGAGTGTGAAACGCAAACAATAATTCTGAGATTAAAATTAAATACGGTAGTTTAGGGACAAACCCGTATTTTACACAGATCCTTAAATCCGAAAATGGTTAAGGCGTTAAGGTCTAAAATGTTAAAAAGACTCCCCGTGGTTAAATCGTTGAAAGGATCGAATCGATAATCGGCAGTGCTACGCCATTGACAAGAGAATTGTGCAGGGGCCCCATGGTGGTAGGTAGTTCGTAGGCAGTTTCGTGTTTCCGTTTCTCTCTTTTCTCTTCCTCCTTCGCTCTCCTCCTCATCTTTCCATTCGCTTCGAGGGTTTGACGGCCGTCTCAGGAACAAGGGAAAAAGGACAAGTCGAAAGAGGGGCTCGAGGAAAGAGCTGATCCATCATCTCTCTCTCGGCTGTACAGCCAGGTCGGATCTTAAGGACCCGGATCCACAAGAATTTCTCGATAATTTATCCGAGATAAGAGCTCGGACGACTCGACATCAGCGAGGGGAACGGTGGGATTTCCGATAACAAGCGGTCGATATTATATCCTGCGTATTATCTTTCCCTCGGCTTTGAGGGAGACAGAAGAGTTCTCTTTGTTCTCGCCATTTGTGAGAGCACGAGGTGCGAGCACAATACCGATGCATTGTGTGACAAAAGAAAATCGTCACGACGTCCCACGAAAGAACTGTCCTAATCCTGTTCTTTTTCAGATCAAAGACGTTACGTGTCCGGAGGTGCGGCACGCGTGATGACTTCGAGAAGAGAGTATCTTGTAATCTTAACAACCAGTTCGGGGTGTTTTGAATAAACCGCGCGCCTCGGTTTACACGCATTCACGCGAGTATCTCTCGGAGCTACGTGTTTTTACTATCACCAACAAGATCCCTTTAAGAAATTTTTTCGTAGCAATTCGCTCACGCAAGTCGTTTCCGACTTAAGATCTTGCGCTGATCTTAAAAGCTCGCGTGCACAACAAGTGGAAGTTTTTGCTTGGGAAGCGAATACGTTACATGTTACTACGGTCAATTTTTCCAAATTTATCACGAAAGAAGAAGACGAGGGGAGACAAGAAGAAAGAGAGAGAGAGAGAGAGGAACGAAGACGAAAGTGGAATGGGAACGGGGAGAAACGGGAGAGGAGGAGGCATCGTCGTGTATAAGGGGGGGCCCCGCGGGGTATATAATCAGCGAGATGAGATGAGAGGAGCACCTAGCTACCTCTTGTTTGTTTTGTTAGTTAGCGAGTCGTTAGGTAGTCTCTTCGCCTGCCTTCGTCCCGCGTGCAAAGTTCGAGTCGAGTTGCACGGAAACTGCGAGTGGTCGACCACCCAGCCGTGTAACAGCGATTACCGGTGGAGGGAGATGAATCTCGTGCCCCACGACTAATCGGCCTTATTACGCATACTTCGACGAGATTAAGCTCGTTACACCGTGCTATTGCATTAACTATCGACGATTGCTAGCCACGGAAAGCGTCAAGTGAACTCGGCATGCGACGCTTTTCCTTTTCACGTATATTTCTTTTTTTTTTTTTATTTCGTTCTTTTTTTTTCTCTCCGCACAATCACAGATATGTTGAAAACCGTCGGAACTTCTTCAAATTGGATGTGCACGTCGCACTTTACAAGTCGATTATTGCGTCCCATGTTACAATTCCTTCCTGGATTTGTCTTTCTTTGTTTTTCTCCCGTGACGTTCCACGGGAGCAAGAAATCGTGCGTCGCGCGTGTGCACCGCGTCACTCCATTCATCACCCCGCGACCGGAATTCGTCGAGCAAGTTTTTGCTTTTTCAGCGCGATAAATCGGGAAAGGAATTAGCGAATTTGCCGAATTTCTCTTCGTTTTAAAATCCTCTAAGTTTTGTTCCGCAATTTTAAAATTTTCTCGGTGTTTTGCGCGAGGAAATTTTTTTGACGGAGATATTTCTCTCAAATTTAACATTCGAAATTGATTTTGTTTATTTTTCGTGGAAGAACGACACACACGTTGAACACGGGGCGTTGTTTTAAATATATATATATATTACATATAATATTATTGTTTATTTATTACATATGTATTAAATATATTTATGTATATAAATTGTTTAAACATTTATATATATATATATATATATATATATATATATATACGTATATACAGAAAAGGAACGATCGTTATTTATTATGTCACGAGACGTAAGTGTGAGAACTAACTGTTGGTTGACCTGAAGATCGCGTGTAGATCCACGCGAAGAGACACGGCTACCGTTGTCCACTCGGTAAATACTAGTCAGCGGCAAACACTCGAACAAGTTGGCTGTCTTACGAGACTGGTTTTTTTCGGTCCGCTACGCACGAAATTCAAGGAGGGGAGGGAGAAAAAAAATTATTTGTTCCTTCCAAATACGAACGTTCTTCCTTTACAATCCGATTTTGTAGTTTAGTTAAATTTGTAACATTTTACACACGCGCGTGCAGTAATAATCGTCAAATTCTCATCGCATTGCTTTTGTTTTCGATAACGATAAGATTACGGTACGAGAGTCTCGTAATGTTATTTTTTATTATCGTGCGCCGAGCGTTGTGTAAAAAATGTTTGATAAGAATTTTTTATTTCTAGGCCAAGAAAATATATACTTTTTTTTTTCTCATCGACTCGTTGGGAATCATTTCTCGAAAGCGAACAATGCGGTTCACCAGCGAATTGCCGTGCCTGAGGTTGCGTGAGAGACAATCCTTTGGTCCTCGCGGCGCGCACCACGTCGTCGTCACACGCCGTGTACACGCACGTGCAAACCGCACCATGCTGTGGCGTATAATCCGTTCTCCCCCAGCAACCAGTCTGTCGAGAGAGCGGTTGCAGTGAAAAGCCGACTAATTAATCACGCGAGTCTTCGACAAGATCGAAAAGCAGCGCGAACAGGTCAAACGAGGCGCAAACGGTTACTCGGCCGCCTCTCGTTGCTCCGTCTCGCTCCCGTGCGATCTCCCATCGTGTAGTTGCATCTCTCTCTCTCTCTACGTTCTTTATTTTTTTTTATTTTTTTATTTTTTTTCGTTTCAGCTCTGAGCTCTCGTGCAGGGCCGTATAATCGACTCGAAGACGCCTCTCCGCAGCGTCGATCGAGAATTTCGCGCTCGCTAACAAGTTCTTTGTTTCTTGAGAACCGTCAATTTACAAATCGCTTCGCGTATCTTAATCTCGAAGAAATATGTGGAATATCTCAAAGGAAAATCGTTAAAAAAACATAAATTTGCAAGAGCTTGTTTTTTTTTTTATTCTCGATACAATTCTGATTTCGTAGGTGGGTCGTGATATGCGCGTGGTGGTGCGTAATGGCCAGAAAATGGACGAAGACAGCGGGCAACTGCAGAGAGGATGGTTTCGGGCTGCACCAGGGATTCTCAACTGTCGCCGCGGTCGCGGCTTGGGGTCTTCCAGCTGCTCAAACTATCGCCGTGCTGGTCACGAGAGACGTCGATGCCGACGAACTGACCGGTAGGTATCTGGGTTTAAATTATTGTTTTTCATTTTTTAGCCAGCCAAAGAGAGACTTTGTTCGAAGATCGTATATCACCTGCATCCCGGGTAGCAAGCAATATGTTTCAAAAAATGCATCCGACTTCTTTCAGACGGATCAGTTTTTTTTTTTTTTTTTTCGGAACAAACGCGTGTTTATTCTACGCTCAAAGTGCCAGTCATTCAACCGACGTTCATCCTCGAAACGAACGTTTGAGCTTGCACAAAGTCAATTATTCGACCGAGCCGAATAACGCAACACGTGATATTAGAACTCGCTTTGGTCAGCCTCTGAGAAGAACGCCCGGGGAGGAGGGGGGGAGGATTTTATGGCCACGCCTTGTTATACCGTTTGTTTTATGAGATTGCTCCATTGGCGTAGTTAGATTCGCGCGGACTCCGCGGAACCTTCTTCAATCTCCGATAATTGTTTTTTTCTTTTTATATCCACTCGTCTCTCCACCACCTATCTCTCCGCATCTCTACCTTACCTCGCATGTGTCCTCGCCACCTTCTTCTCATTTATCTTAATTCGACGATCCGGTCGAGGCTATTTTATGCTAATATCTGCGTTCTCTCTCGTGTTTATGTTCTCGATAAGTTATCCTCCAAGGCGACTGGCTTCGAGATTAGCATCTCTGAATTAAACGACCGATCCGCAACGCTCGGCGAACGCTCGAGATTACTTTTCTTACCATTATACATTATTTTTTACGTGCTTTTTGGGATTGCATAAACGAACGAGATTAAATACAAGAGAGAGCGACACGCAATAAATTAAAAAAAAAAAAAAACTTGCGAAAAAGAAAATATTATTTCTGTACATTTGTTTCGAATGTATTATTTATTTTTTACGTTAAACTTTAGTATATCGTTGTTGCATTTTGTGCATATTTCTGTAATCAAGAAATATTTCTCAGAGACGGTGGAGAGGGAAATAAAATTCGGTTGATCCAGTTGATTCACGGATCGCGGAAGGAATGTCAGTCGCGCGCTCCGATATGTCAAGCGCGTTGCGTGTCGATCCCGTCGCACACATTCTTTCTCGCGAAATTTAAAAAATTCTCCCGGCATGCGAAAGACGAGAGAATTCTTTGTGCGTTGTTTTTCGTCACCGCGTGGTATTAAATATTTCCCATATTGATTTGCATAAAAAACGTATATTTAGAAATCCTAAACAATTTGAGATATACGACAAATGTATACGTATGTTCGTTAATATGAGTAGGGATCACGTGGTATCCGTGAATGAGACGCGATTGCTCGTTACCGAATTTGCATACTTTCGTACGCGATCGAGTCAAGTTTGCTGCGACGTTTCGAGAAGTTACGAAGTTAACCGCGCGCTCTCGCGCGTCGAATAAACCCGGTTAGTCGAGAATCCTTTCTCTTTCTCTCCTATAGCAGGCGACATTCAATGCAAATACCTTCAAACTTGCCCCGCAACTTGTCACTGTCCGCTGATAGGACCAAGAGCTACTTTAAAGTTTGAATCCTCGCATAAGTTGAATTCAAATAGTCCTCCCTTATTAGCGATCTCTCCGCATTTCGTCTGTTTTTTTTTTTCAGAGAAGTTTGCATTTTATCGTTTATTTGTCTTTTTTTTCACTGTAACGCCATACGCATGTAAATATGAAAATAGTTTATTGATACGGCGATTATTATCGTCTCTGTTGCAGCGAGTTGCTTCGTCGGTCAGCAAAACACGAAGTCCTTGCTCTCTCTGGTGCTGGTGCCGCAAGTCATCTATTTGTCGTTCGGTATGACGATTCTACTAGTCGGCTTGGCATCGTTGATACTCCCGCGACGTCCCGCAGTAACGCCTACGTTGGCGGTAACGTCGTCGTCGTCGTCGTCAGCGGTGGCGGCGTCGACGACGGCGTCTCACACAAATCCGCTGATGCGCCAACAGCGCGAGATGCACGGCAAGCTATCACCGGCGGAGATTTATCGACGACGAAAGCAGCTGTTGACGCGCTTCGGTATATTCGTCTACCTATACGCCGCCCTGATAATCTGCCTGGTCAGCGCGACGTTTTACGAATGGTGGAGCAGGGAAACGTGGCTGCGGGCGCCAGAACCGTCGACGACGCCGCGTGTACCCGTTCGGCCTCTGTTGCAGTTTTTCGTGCTGCGATTGGTGGCGACCCTCGGGGCCGGCGTTATAACCGCCGCGTGGATCTGGTGGCCGGAAGTAACGAATGTGTGCCGCAAGCTGCCGCACTGCAGGCAACCGCCGTACAAATGCCATCCAGTGCCCATAGTCGCGCCCGGTATGCACTGCTACAGCACCACCACAGGCAGCGCAAGCCCCATACCTCATCAGATTCACCATCTCGGTCATCTGACGCCGCCGCAGCATCCCCTGCTACATCAGCACGCGATGGCGAACTCGCAGCTACACAGAAGTCACAACAAACCTCGAAAGCATCGGAAACATCATTCCGGCAACGAGACCCAAGTTTGAACGAGCGCATTGCGCTTAACTTCAAGTGCCTTAAACATTATTACGCGTTTTTCTCATCTCTCACGATATTACGACATTATAACTATAAGTGATGTTAATTTAGTGATGTTAATTTTTCAAATAAATTGTCATACAATATCCTCACGCGTCATTAGATAATAAGGACAATTTTTTATTTATCTTGTAGAGATTGAACAAATTTGGAAATCTTTATAATACATCACCGTCACGTAATATTACTGTCCTAGCGTGTTTCGATTGAACTGTCGTGAAAATACAACATAAAAATTGTCTGCTAAAGTATTTCGTGGATACGAGAAAATGATGGGTGATTAAACCTCAAAGAATGACGGAGCGGTGGTGGCGAAGATGACAGGAAGAATACCGTTCATTTCTTCGCGTCTCTTCCTCACTCAGCGTTCTATACTCACCCCCACGCAGACTCTAAAACAGAACGATTGCACCTTGACTCTTTGTGATGTTTTATTTCAACGGTTGTGTATTTTATTCAGATTTTGTATGTTTTATTTTAGAAAATAAGATTTACTCTGTGTACAGTGCCAATGTTTTTATTTTTGCAAACGAAACGAACATACGATCGTTGAAACGGTGTTGTTTACTTGCTAATGCTAAAAAAATTTATATATATGTTATATATTATATATATATAATATATTATACAGATATTATTATATATATATTTAATATATAATATATAGATAATATATATTTAATGCAGATATTTTTTTATATAAAAAAGTGTATATATATTATTGTATAGTATATAAGATTTCTAAAATAAATGTAAAAAACACTTTACGCATCTTTTTTTTTATTGCAACCATAATATATATAGACCAACTGTTTTCTATGCGAGCATAACTTGCTGGTAAAATATGTAGAAGCAGAGAGAAGACTGAGAGCAGCCAGGCACATAAGAAAATGTGTAATCGTTTTTAGTCCAGTCAAATTAGACAAAAAAATGGCAAATCTGAGGAACAATTAGTAATAAGCTGAATTTTTGCATGGACCTTTATTTTGTCGTTTTAAATAATATCTGAAAAGTCCCCATGGATATGATGTGCGCGT